>JAWZYV010012050.1:0-234775 GCA_038373885.1 Cheiracanthium punctorium
TCAATAGTTATTATTCGGCAGATTACAGAGTTTTTGAAACAAAATTGTGACACTTGTACAGCTGCGGAAAAAAAAAGGCCCACTTGTACTTTTTTCGGCCGTCGATCGTCGTACAGAAAAGTTACAGATACCAATCGTTTTCGATTGACGTACACTTTAATTTGCTATGCATAAATATTACATAAGGGGCCATCTACATATTAAAATTCACACCAACTTTTTTTTCCCAATAGCAACCCCTAGATATCACTTCATATTTCAAAAATTTAGCTCATTTTAACCCCGGATACCCATTTTCAATAAATTTGAACCAAAAATGGGTGAGTTATGAGCACCAAAAATCCCCCTCCCCATATGCAAAAATATTTTTTCATACTTTAAATCATATCTCATGTAATATTCATAATAAGAAGCTGATTTTTTTTGTACTATTAGAACTAAACGACCCAAACATAATTCACTATTATTAGGATTTTTTAATAAAATATTAATATGAATTATGAATTATTAAATTAATATTCAAAAAAGATATGCATAGCGACCTAGCCAAATTTCGATGGAAATAGATGCAGAAATTAATATTACACGGCTGTGCAAAATTTCAAATTTTTACGTTCAGTAGTTTAATTTATATTAAATAAAATGTGTTATTTTCATGAGTTAAGGAACCATATATAAATTTATTAAGTGACTATTTTTTGAAAACTGTTTAAAATAAGCTTAAATTAGATTCCTTTGGCTGTAAAACACAGTAAAAGACGGTATTAAAAAAAATCAAATTTTGAAGCAAATAAATTAGAGGTTTTTAGATATTGATGGTGATTCTATAAAGCTTCTATTGTTTCGTCAGCTATCATATTCCCCCCATTAAAATATTTTCGAGGTATAAAATTAGATGCAGTAGATGTATATGTCTTCAAATACAACATCCTATTTCTGAAAGACTAACATCCTCAACATTCCAGGCATGAATTTGACCTTTTTTAATATTGGAAACATTAGGTCTTTGGACTTCCCCATATTTTCGCAAACATTCAAGAAACATTCAAAATCACGTTTTTCTGTCTAAATTTTCACCTGACAATAAATTAAAGTACCACCAAAAGTCTTATAGAATCCACCAAAAGTCTATAAGAATATTGCTCATTGTAGACAATAATATTAAATGAAGAAAGCGAAATAACAAACACAGTGATAATACTGGCTCAGCAAGAAAATAACTGCGTTTTTTACATGAAATTCAAACAATTAAATTTTCAATCATGAAACCTTTCTTCTAGTTCGACCGTATTGGGTAACATTCATACTTGCAGTCAGAAGAGCAGAGAACAGCCTCTCACCCCTGCCAACATTTCACCTGTCTAAGAGAACCATGAAGGGAAATACTTAATAACAATTTCAAAATTAGAAAGATTTTCAGAATCGTGAGCAGTCGTTTTGCATTTTTGCTTTAAGCCTTGAGTACGAGCCAAGAAAGTTATGAATTCACGGGTCATTTGGACCTCTGACTAAACATTCTACTTTCTCCCCTTGATATTCTCAGTAGGAAAAACTTTAAGAGAAATCGTAACAATATTTTCCTTGAAAATAACATTTATTTCTTTTAACTCTCTCGAGCGAAATGAATGAAAAGCGAAAAGTTCGGAACCTACAAATAGCGCTTTTCAATTTGTAGAAAGTCCCTTAAAAACGCGCAAAAAATAACTCTCAATATCTCCGGAAATTATCGTAGAGAATTGGTGAAAATTTATATTTAGGGTAATTTGAAGGTTTATTTTCGTTTAATAAAGTCAAAATACAGTGTTGCTATTGAGAAAAACGAAGTTGATGCATAATTAAATATGAAGACGGCCCCTTACGCAAATTAAATTAATAGTAAATTAAAGTATGCGTTATTTGAAACGAATGATATATATAACTTTGCTGTACGACGAACGATGCCGAAATAAAGAGCAAGTGGGCCTTTTTTTTCCGCAGCTGTACATATGCCGAGAGTAACGGGAGATAATGAGTTAAGTCTTGCATACCTGCTATGGGGGTAGATTTAACCGCTCCTGTTATGAGGCAAAGGGATTGATTTTGAAATTTCACCAGCACCTCCACCGCACTGGTGCAAGCAGTTACTAAACTTTCATTACAGTAATAGAACAATCGTTGAATGTACATTTTATAGAAAAAAAAAGTGTATAAATTTTTTTCCTTTACACTCCCAGCGAAAATCCTCCAGCCGTTTCAAGATGGGGAATATTTTTTCCAGTTTTATTCTTTATGTAAGCAGTATGCTCAGTCCAATTAAAGATAGAAACAAGTCTGCATCGCAAGTAAGTTGGAAAAAATTGTGGAGCGATTTCAATAAACTGCTGTCCTTTTAAATCAAAAACACACACAGTATTCAAGAAACACAGAGACTTTTTATTTAAAAGGGGGTCTCAAAACACAACTTCTGAACACGTACTGACACGGCAAGTCAATAGTTCCACCTTTCTTCCCGGTGAAAACTTTATTGAATGAACCAGGTAAATGCTTTTAAAGTAAGAAGATTTTTCTTTTAAACACCATTAAACCATAAAGTAGTTTTAACTACATTGAGTTAACATCATAAGGAAATCTCTTCAAAAGCCATTTTTCAATTTTCTGAAAATATGTTCGTAAAAAGCCTGTAAAAGGTAGAAAAAGAAATAATTTAAAAATTTGCGCAGGGCCCTTTTAGCGAAAATTGCTTTTCATGGTTGCAAAATCTTATATAGAACAATATTCCACTTTAAGAGATATTGTGACTAAGTTTATTGTTGTATACTTTGTTCCAGATATTATATATATTATATGCAATACAGCATTTTGTGAATTTTTTTTATTCAATTTAATGCAGTGTCTAGAGTTATAGTCACAATAAAAAAAATGTTTGTACATACAAGGGTTGAATACTTATTTCGTAACCAAATTCTAACATCGTGTAAAATATGCTTTTATATTCAATTGATAAAAACAAACTGTTTTACATTAAAAATTAAGTACACATAGTATACATGTGGCGTATAAGGTAATTAAGGTAATTGTAATGTAAGGTACTATTTTTCAGCTCACTCGTTTTAACGAACCATTTAATAAACATAACCTTGGAATCAAACAAACAACAAAATTTTGCTTTATCTCTCCTTTCAGTTGCGAAAGTAAATTTCTCTTGCAATGAGATCTAGTAAAATGAATGACAAATAATAAAATAATTTAATAATTTAATAAATAAAATAATTTAATTTAATTTCTCTTATATATTTTTTTTCCACTTCTTGTTTCAACGTAAAATATCCGACTATAGCATAAAAAATATATTTCTTTATTTGTGCAACTTCATCGGTTAAAAGCTTCTTTATTTTATCTTCACATAAAGTTTCGAAATTTTAAAATGTCGCTGCCTTTCAATCTAGAACAATAAGAATGAGTTATTTTACCTTTTGAAGTATTTAAAGAATACTTCAACTTGTTTTTTACTGTCTTATGTAAATGGATACTTCTATAAAATTTTCAATTGTTTTGCATAAGGAACTATCGGATTGGATTAAAAATAATAACTGTAACAAATTAATGAAAATTATAGAAAACATATTGATTACATGACATACATATTCATTTACTTTTTATTCATTTCATTTGATGGTTTAAGGGATTTGGAATATGCATTCGATAATTGAAATATTGTAATAAATTTCGTATTAGCATACGTATTTATTTAACTGGGACAGAATTTCTGAATTTTTTTGTCCTTTTTTTCGTAATTAATCTTGTTTAACCAAATGGAACTTTTAAATCGAAAAAAGAAACATTTTAAAGAAAGGTTTTTTTTAACCTTTTACATGCCAATGTTCCTTTTTTGGAACATCAAGGTTAATATTTTTTAAAAAATAAACTGTCATATCTATCAGTTTGAAAAAAATACTGCTTATTATTGAAAGTGTGATTGATTTTTTGATATATTAAGTATTTTCCAAATGTAAAAATTTCAGCCCAAAAAAATTTCTAAAAACCGCCTTTTTTTTCAATTTTTACAGTACACAAGAAAAAAAATTCTATAAAATTCCCAAAAATTCAAATTCACCCTAAAATTCCCCTATTGTATTTCCAATGGATGGATTCAAGGAAATAATCAAAAAAATTCAAAATATGTCATCAAGGTAACTTTTCTCAATCTCGCATAAAAGTGCAATATTCCAAAAAAGGAACATTGGCATGTAACGATATACGAAATCAGGGATGTCTCATGTATGTGTTGCTTGTGTTTCTTTATTACATTTTGATCCAATCAGTGTTTATATCTGCTGAACATAAGTTTGTCAAAGGCATAACCGATATTTTATTTATTTTTGAACGGTGAAGGACTAGAGCTGGAGGGGGGATAAGGGGGAAGTTGTCATATCTTTTACCCCTTTGCCAGAAGGAGGTGTATAGTTAGTGCTGCATTCCTCTGATTTGAGCTCAGATAGCTACTTGTTTCTTTTTTTAGTAATGAATGTGTGCTTCATAAGGGTTTGTTTGTTTATTTTATGTTCTTTTTATGTAGAGGGAACTCATGGAAGGAAGTGACATCAAGTCACGTGCTTGATTTTTCTTTCTATCCTCTGCAATTTTCGAGGCCATTTCAGTAAGAACTTGTATAGATGTTTGTAGAAACAATGTAGATGGTGCAGTCGAAGAAATTTCTAACTATAGACAATGTTGATTTTTTAAAACGTTCCATGTCGGATGATTGAAGTAAGTCAAATATAGAAATTTGTCAATTGCCTCTTGATGAAAACGGGTACATTACTGATGAAGAAATAAATTATAATAGTTTTGGGCTGATTACACCTGGAGACGTGTGGGCAATAGAATTTTAGAAGAGAAATTAATTTAAATTTGTTTCAAACGAAGCCTAATATCAACATTACCCTGTGCTATCAATGAAAATCTGCAAAAACTTCGGATGCATATGACGTTCTTACATGATAAGGGCATTTTTTAGTATGCCAAAATAAATAAATAAATAAATACTGTAAACATGTGCTTTTCTTTGTGAAGAAAATTCTCCATGTACATTTACCACAATATCATGGACATTGCGAAAAAAATGCTAAATAATTATAAAAAGAAATTAGTGTTTTAGCGGGTTTTAAAATTTTTGTACTGCTGGTTGAAATTCTGAGCACCCTCTAAAGAATAAAATATTTTATTATTTCTTGATCAGGTAGCTCACATTTTTAAAATTGTATTTATTTATATTATCTGTCGAGAGTATTATTAGTCAAGAGTATGCAAGCGTAAAATTGCTTTTATCGTTCTTTTATACATTTATGCATTGCATTTCTTATAAAATATTATGCTAATTTTAAAATTGCAATTTTTTTTATTGAGTTTTCCTTCAATTTTAGTCACTTCGCAACTAATTATCAAGTAAAATTTTATTACTGCATAAAATTTTAGAGTTATCACACAGCGTTTTGTTGCTTACATGAAGCAAATACAGAAAAGAAAAGATAGCGTAACATGCCAATGTTCCAAAAATGGAACATCCAAGAAATCAGTGAAGGACATTTTTTAATGGAAATTTTTTTTTTGTTTTATAGTCATTATGGGTGTATTCTAATGTAATTTTGATGAATTAATTATATATTTTATTCCTGGATCATAGTGCGGCATTTAAAGGGTTAATAGTGCTATGATTTGCTAGAATATATTTCTAATAATGTCAATCCACATGTGTGTTTTTTGTGTAATACTGGACAAAAGTTAACTGCTAGGCACATTGATAATTGCCCTGATTTAGGTATTTGTAATTGTAATTGTTGAGAAACTCTGGAGAGTCCAATGCCCAATGAATTCCTAGTCAAAAGGTTGTTATATGTTAAATAAATAAAAATTATTTGTTAGAGAAGACATAAAGTTATCCCAACACTTATTTTTAAAAATTTCTTCAGTGAGGCATATACCTTAAGAAATTTATCGAATCTTCAAATAAAATTTCTTCAATTCACAAAATCTAAAAGTTTCTACCCCGGAAAAAATAATTTAATATTAACGAATGTTTTTATTCGACTTCTTTTTAAATCAAAATCAAGCGTATTTTATAAAAGATTTTACATAAAATATTAACATTTTAACTATCGAACTCTTCCTAATTATCAGATCCTGCCATTTCATCTCCGCCCTGAAGAAAAGAAATTTACTAAACGCAACTAACAGCTTCATTTTAATGACTCTTTATTTTTTAATTATTGATTAATTATATAGAGTAATACAAAGCAATAATTTTCAATAACAATAATATCTTCGTTTTTAAAATGCTTACATTTATGGATTTTAGATTACGAAATGCAAGAGACTAAATGGAATAGTTAAAATAGCTATTTTGTCACTTTCAAAATAGTAAATAAAATGCATTTAAATTAAAGGAATTAGGTGAATAACACTACGGCATCAATATCATATTTCTTGACAATGGGAAATCCATTTAATTGTAAATATTGGCTATCATGTAATGTTATAAAAATTTACAGTCTCTTTTCAAAAGTTATTCAAAATTTTATGAATTTTCAACTTTTGTTGTTTGAGTTACAACAACTATCAAAATACCAAATTTTATTTCTTTTATCACAATCACGCTTTCAGCAGAATGCCAAATTTCATTTTCATGCCCACGATTAAACCGTTGTCAGACTAAAACAGGTAAAAGATTGAAATTCGCAATACATAAATTCCCTAGGACTCTTCCCAACAAATAAGTCCGATGAGAAACATTTCCACAAACACATTCATAAAGAAATTCTACACATTTTACAACGCTTATTCCCGTCATCAGAGCTGAATGATTCTTTCTTGGATTGTGCTTGCGAAAACTCTTCGCTTTGCTAGGAACAGTTCCTCTTATGTCAAAGATTTTTGCAGATGAAATCAATTTATTTGTGAAAAAAAGTTAAACGGTGTGATCTCTAGAAGCTATCGCAACTGAACTGGAATTACGATGTTCCCTTTGAAGCCTAACGTGACATCAGATTGACGCCATATCATTGAATGATACAAAATTTTCTGTAACTCAAATGATTTACATTTTTTTTTTTTTTTTTTTAGTCTCAAAGGGGCTTCACAGGAGCTAAAACTAGCAAAAAATCGCTGTAATTTCTAGAATGTGTGGATTTTCAAATTTTCAAAGTAAACCACAATTTGCCCTGTATCTTTTTTCCGCACTTTTTCAAGCCGATTGGTCAAACGGTTTGCATTTGTATACGAGTTAGGCAACCACACTGATTTTCATTTTTATTTAAGAAAATACATATAATAAAAAATGTTTACTTCATTGCTGTTATTAAAAGGTTGAAATATAAGCTTTTGAATTCTACTTTTAATTTTTTTATAAATTCTCCTTTGAGATGAAAAAAAAAATGTACTACCTTTTTTTAATAGTTAGTACAAATAAAAGCATTGTACACGCTTCAACCCAAAGAGCGAAAAATACGATTGATTGGAGAGTGAAAAAGAAAATCCATGGATTCAATCCGTTTACATAACCTACCAATTTATCCACAAAGCTCTTTAAGTAGTCGGAGTGCTCTTTAAGTAGTCTTTTTTTTGAGAATTCCCCTCCTCGCTTCCCGTTCTCCAAAATACTGATAACGTTAAATTTCGCTTCGCTCTTGTGATCGTAAAACGCTCCTAGAGGAGAAGCGCACTTTTGAAAACTGCGCCAAAAATCGCTCCGACTAATCGAATTTCGTTCGTTTAGTTTAAGCGTGTACTTTATAGTTACGCTGATCCCTGACTCACAGACTCACTGATTTTCTAAGAATTCCGTACAACCACTTTGAAATAAAACTTTTACCGCCATTACTCGAAAAAGATTAAAAAGTTAAGCCCAAAAACACCAATAACACCTACACCGTTAGTGCGATCCGCTTGAAATGATTCATAATTGTGTATAAAAATATGGAAAAAAATCTGTGCTACTTTAAAAATCTGAAAATTCACCCGTTCCCTCGTTTTTAAGCTATTTTTTTCTATTTTAAGCTATATTTTATATCCGAGAGTGAAAAAGTTAATTACTTGCGTGGCAAAATTAGACTCTGCAAGTGGACTCTTACGTAATATTTGAAGTGACGGTCATCAAACTTTGAAGGGAAAGTTGCGATTTCAGTTCGTTTTGAACAGTTATTCCAGATAGCTTACTTTATTTTTGTATTATGCATGCCGTCTGGATGAATCATTGATAGAAGTGGGTCTGTTTTCACCAAACGAAATCACCCGAATGCGAAAAGTTTCAGCGCATTTCCAGAAGAGCATTCGATTTGAGTATATTGAATAAAAACTGAATATGAAGTTATTTATTTTAGGTGGACTACGATGAACTATATTGAATGTAAGCATATTTTCCTCATATTTTTTTTTCTAGCATCCGTTGAATTGCCTCCGCAACGGACTTTGATTTCTAGTAGTAAAATATAATTGCATGTAAAACTCACACGTAAGAAAACAAAATGAACACGATGTGAAACCTGCGTATCGTAAAAGAAACAAGTTGAAAAGTGTTAAAATTGATTACAATGGTAATCTTTAGAAATAAAAGAGATGTACAAAATATCAGGTCGTGTATTATTCGTAATTAAGTAGGGAATAGCAATGGAAACTTAAACAAAAGGCTACTTGAATGCAGTTACGGTTTACTACATAAGCTGTAAAATGTCTAGACATGTGTTAATTTTCAAATAACTATCAATCGGAAGTAATTAAATTAATTTGAAAAGTTCAAGAGACTGAAAGTCTCTTTTTTTAGACATTTATTGCACGTGCTGAGCAGATACTTTTATTACCTTGTTAGAAATTTAAGTTCCACCTTTCATAGTGTACTACTTAAAAGTATAATTAGTTATTTGAATTGGATTAACTGTTTAATTTTATCATAGTTTATAAAAATCATTCTGGATTTAAGTACAATTTTATTGTTTTGAATGTTTAAGCTTAGAAAAATTGTTTCAGATGTTATTTATTTTGGAAGACAGATTACTACATTTTGCATTGAAATTATTTTCTCTTTTGGATGTTTCTCTTCATATTTTTTTTCTACCAGAACAAATTTATTATTCTAGAAATACTAATGTCTTACTTTAGCCTTTTTATTTGGCTTTTTAAGACTGCTGTGACATCTCTTGGTTTACGTAGGTTTAAAATCCGAACTATGCCTGTGATGTGATGGTATGCTTATTATTAGACCGCGGATTATATGCACTTAAAAAGTGACAAAATATGCATGCAAACATGCATCAAAAAAATCTAAAAATATGCGCTAAAAATCTGAAAGTATGCACCAAATAAATGAAAAAATATTCACATATTAACAGAAAATAAAAACGTATTTACTTGTAAAAGAATTTTCTATCACTTACCTTGCAATTATGACACATTTTTTTCTCTTTGAAACTTCAAAACATCATGAAAGACAGAATGAGAAATTTTTATTCACAATCTTACTGATATTAAATATGAATTAAAACTGCTTTCAGTAAATTTTGTTGCTAGTGTTTTCAGTAGCAACAAAAATTACTGAAAGCCAAAGCTACTAAGCCTTACTATTGAAAACACAGATAAGTGTTTTCAATAGTAAGGCTTTGTCTTTTACCATCTAAAATAATTTTATATGCTGAAAATGCATTTTCAACATCAACGAATGTCACTGGACAGTACTTATAATATTTTGCTTTGGATGGTTCCACTTTTTCCGGTAATTCACTCCCCTCACCATTAATAAAATTATTTATTTTATTCGCTGCTAAAAATCCTGAATTTTTATTTAAAATAAAATTCAGTTTCTCACTGATTTCTTCTCCTAATGACTCTGGAATCTTACCAACGCATTCTTCTACTTTTACAACTTGACTCATTACATCAATCAGAAGCAGATTTTGTATTCTAATTTTGTGATGTCTGATGCTAAGAAAGAAAAATGTGTTTCGATTATCGATAGACCTTTTCGGATGGACATACCGCTAAGAATTTCTTCCACCATGAAAAAAGGAGAAGAATCGACGCTGTCCAAAGCATTAACTACATCTTTCTACCAAAGCATTAACTACATCATGGAGTTATCTCTTGTCCATAATCCAAATCCACGTCTTCATCAGGGTTGGCATGCTCACTTTCATTCTAGCCATTTCTGAAATTTGAATATATAGGCTGACTTAATTTAAATTGTTGCAAATACACATTAAAAAAATTGAAAGCGTATATGCTATTTTGCTGGTAGCCTGAGGGTGTATAAAATTTTCAAAGCGTGGAACTTAAAGAGTTAAAAAAAAACACTGAAAGGAAGGTAGAAAAAGTTACAAATTCAAAGCTAAAGCGATTGAAATATGCATCCAACAGAGAAATGCGTCATTTTATACAAAATCTTCAAAAACACCTGAAATATGCAATTGCATATAATCCGCGGTCTGCTTATTAGTAAAACTGTATAAATCCGATTATCTCGAGATTTTTCATGGCATATTTCTGTTACATTCTTCTTCAAAGAAACAATGAAGACAATGGAAATCTCGGTGCGTGCGGTTATTAATAATAAGTTAATAATTCCATATTAAATAATATAAGCAATAAACGCAATTGAGATATTCAATCGGCATACGATACAACATCCAACGAACAACTCACTGTCACAAACAATTGTAGACGCATTCATTTGTTATGATAATTTCACTGTCAATAATTATTAGGGAATGCAATCCCGATCTTGTGTGAAGACTCATAACTACAATTTTCATTTTTATGTAAGATATTGTATTAATTATCCAATAAGATAAAATATTAACCTTGATTGTGCTTAATACCTTACTTTTCCTACTTTTATCGATTAAAATTAAATTTTTATTTTAATGAAATATCAATCCGTGTGACTGCGGGATCCAAAAATCTCAATCCTGAAATCCCGCAAAATGAAAAACAGTGTGGGATTGCATTTTCTAGGAATTGCATCTAATTGCATACTCTACTTAATCTAATTCTATACATGGAAAATATTTTATTTTGGGGGAAATAGTAGCGGACGCAACAATAGACGCAATCCCGCGAAACGAAAAACAGTGCGGCATTGCATACCCTAATAATGATTCAACAAACATTGATAAGTATTCAAAGTCCTCATTACAATGAAACAGACAAATTATGCCAAACTCTATTATTATGTATTTTAAAGCACGAATTTATTAGCACATTTTTAGTTGCAAACCCATTTCCAATCTGGTCACTTTTGTCATTACACAGAAGTGGAGGCAGATATACCAGTTCTGAAACCAAAAGTTCACAGACAAACCTTACTTTCTAACATGGGTTTTAATGAGTTCTGCCTACGCTCCAGCAATTGCACGCAAAAGGCAGGCTAGTAATGCAGTTCAAACAAAGAATTGTATTCTAATGCAGGCAATGCATTCTAAAATGTTTTTGTGCAACTTTGAATGATTTAACGTAGCTGTAAAAAATACCACCATCATTTGACTTTCCAAATCGACAGTAACGAAGAATTTTTATTCATGGTTAAAAAACTTTCTTCATCATCTGGCAAATTTTTACAGCTAATTACAGCAAACTGTATAAGTATGGCATCAGTTAGGAAGCTGAAAATCTATTTCCATGATTTTGGGGGCAGTAAAATTTCGGCATCATGACTGACATACGAGGTGTATATATCTCATATAGTAGACCCATGTGATATTTTCGTTGTTTCTAAACACACATTTTGAAGCTTGCTACAATTTCAATTAAGGTAATTTCCTCTTATGAAAAAATAGCTTCCACTGGCCTTTTCCATGTGCTTGACATTTATTAATGTATCTTATTATGTGTAATTTATTAATGCATGTTATCTTATTAATGTATTTTTCATTTTACATTTTATGGATTACCTTTTTCCCACATTATGAATTGAAACACATAAGTTTATGGTTGAACTTTAGCAGCAAATGTTGGAACATGGTTTCGAAAATCTTATAGAGCCAGCATTTTTAGTATCATGTTTTGGTGAAGTGGTGGAGAAACCGTATTACAAGGAAAAAAGATCTTGTACTTTTCTCTACTGTAGTTGGGTTGTTATACAAGAAATGTCATTCAGTTTAGGATGATTGAAGATATGACAGTTGAGGTTGTATGATAGATACTTTATGACTGTATCGTTTTGGTCTATGCGTGGAATGAATACTTTTAAAATATGTTTATGTAATAATACTTTTATAAGGTATATTTCCTGCATTATAGCTGAAAATCTTAAAAGTGAACGTTATGAAGATTCATCATTAAATAACTTTAGGTCAACTTCAGTTTTAGGACTAAGATGATTATCAATATTATTCTTTAAACAAAGTGTCTGAGAGAGCAGTACAATTCAGAATCCATAATAACACACATTTTTGAAGCAGATATAAAATAAAAAGAGAAGCTTCATTTTAATGTATTCCTGAGAAGAAAATATTTTATAGCAACAATCATATATCACCATGAAATGTAATTTTTATTTGTATAAAGATATATCTGACGCAAAATGATACACAGAAATAAGTACTACCACAAAAATATAATTTAAACATCATAAATTTAAACCTTCCAAAATGCGGTTTCATTTAAAGCAAATGTTTTTCTCATGATTACGAGCGTTTGAAAAATCTTTTATTTCAATTGAATTTTATTTTTTAAATTTTATAACCCAGATAGATAGCTCTAATGTAGCAAAACACTATCCAGATAAATTCCACTAAACGGGTTTACATCGGAACAATAAGTTTAAATACGATTTTGGGCAGGAATATGATATTTTACGACCTCCTGATAAGAGTTGTAAATGAACACAAAACTTCCCCCTTTTTCAGGAAATAAAAAAAAATGGTAATGAAGTTCTGAGACCCTAAGATTTCGAAAAATAAAAATATTTAAGTTAATGATTGTTTCTATCATAAAACAAAATGGAAAAACAAAATTGATTGCTTTACCGTAATAATTCCCTGTTCCTACCGATAAAAATAGAATAAAATTTGTTTTTAAATGCTGTGACCACGGAAAAATGTAAAATAGCAGCAACAAAATTTTATGTTATTTATTCAAAAGATTTATCCTGTTTCAATTGATCAAAATACGTTTGTTGTCTCCGCTGATCTTTGATAAACGACTTTGAAAATGCAAATGAATGCTGTAACTTTTAAACTACTCCCTTTCATCATATTTTCTGACATTTATTTATACATACTTTTATATTTATTAATTATCATGAAAATGTTTTAATGCAATTAAAATAAATAATGAAATGTTTTTTTTTTAAATAAAATATTTCATATTTAAATAGTATTCATATGACTTAATTATCTGTAACTAATATTTCGTTAGTTGGCAAGTAGTTTATGAAGAATTTTTTTTTAACTGAGAAGTCAATCCAAAAATAAAGAATTACTCCTAAGAAATTATTAGTTTGTAATAACCATATTTATAATGGAGTTCAACTTTAGGTTTATGTGAAATTTCCTGTTTTTTGTGCTATTCTAAAGCTGTTTTAGGAAAACTTTTAAAAGGGAAGGAATGTAATATTTTGATATTATCAATTCTATCTATTTATCCATTACATGGATTATTGTTTAGTTACAATCATACCTTTTTTCAAAAGACATATGCTCCATGTATTTGGTAGAGAATTGCTAATTTCCGTTTTTTTTTAAATCTAACAATGTATTTACCTCAAAATATATCACAAAATCTTGAATCCCCCTGTATATAATTTGCTAATTTAATTGATGAAACCGAGAGTTCCATCCTTTAACAAATGTGAGAGAATGTCGTCTTCCTATTTTTTTACGTTGCTTAATAAGAGAATTAAATTTCTTCTCCGCATTTTTAAATTGTTTCTTTTTTCCTGCCTAACTTCTGAATAATTTATTTTTAATTAAGAAGGAATTTCAGTTAACTGACATAAGATCCTGTCCAGTGAGACAAAAGAAAGATAATACGCGGATGAAATCTGTCATCAAAGAAAAATCGGAGGTAATATAAATAGTTATTGTTCTAGAACATTTTTAAATATTTTTTCCCGAAAAAACTACTTGAATTAACAAACAACGCATCACTTCAAGGCAAAAAAATCTTTGCTACGAAGTTTTTACGTAACAGAGGAGAATTGAGTATCCACTAATTATGTAATCGAAAATATCCGAATTAAAGTTTTAAAACTCGCAAATATATATTCTGTTCTTTCATGATTACAGCAGCGAAAAAAAGAATTGGGTGATTTATTCTCTGATGATATTTTATGTACCAGATTTACCCCAAAAATCCTGAATGTTGGAATTAAACTTTATTTTGTGCTTAAACTAAGGCTGATTCCTGAATTATATTTTTAGTCTAATTATTTTCAAGTAAGCTAGCAATTTGTGATAAATAAAAACATGGTTACACTAGAAAATGTGATTATTCGTCAGTGAAAATTATAAACAAAAATTATAAGGAAAATTTATGACTAGTAATTTAAATATAAATAATATCGAAAACTTTTAAAAGTACCAATGTTTTATTTTTTTTATTTTTTTAATTCATGTTGCCACTGATATGGATTTTCTGTCAATTTTTATAAAACGGTTCTACTAAAATTAAAATTCTTGGTGGAATTTGAAAGGCATGACGGACAGAAAAAGGTCCTCCGTACTGTACTGTAACAAATATGAATTTTTCTTACAGATATTGCACACATTGATTTCTTATGTCTTCTTGTTCAAAAAACATTATTATCAGAAAAGAAGTATATATGCTGTTTCAATTTATGTAAACATAAAATTTTTACAAGAAAAATGAAAACTGAATTATTTTTCAATCATACAACAAAGAGGATCTCCTGCCGTTTTGTTCTCGTTACCAAGAAAGTAGAAATGCTAAATGTACACCTTAGAAAACAATTACCAAAATATACTTCATACTTGAAAGCCACTGTAAAAGGTACTGGAACCCTATCTCTGTTTTCAATGACACAAAAATGCATTTGTAATGGCAAACCTTTTCAAACCCCTTTTATCAAGAACCTGCTGTTCTCGCCATTGAAAATTCATAAATTTCTTGTTTTGATATAATTTAAAGAACTACACCCTCAGTGCAAGGAATGAGTAATTTACATTTTACTATACTCACTTATTACGTTACATTATTTTGTAATTTTCTTTAAAATGTGTCCCTTTTAAAGTGGTGAAAGCAGGCACATAAATGACTTTAAAAAATTGCGGAAAGTGGTTTTTATTATTTTAACGGTTTTCGAATAAATATGGATTGATAAGTCTAAAATTGACAGGAAATAGAGGGATAAAACTAGTGGAGTATTTCTGAGCTGGTCTGTAAACAAACGAATTACCGGGTTTTATTAAAAAAACATTCTTTTTTTATAAATCAGATGTTTATTTTAATGATCAATACATGATTCATCAAATCTATTAACTTTATAAAGATCAAAACGCTAAAGGGATTCGTGCTTCATTTCCTATCAGGTTTTGTATAGTTTACTTAATATAAAAATTCGCTGTGGACACCACATGGCACCCTTATATGCCTTTTATTATTATTATTGTTTTTTGAACTTTACTCAAAGTAATTCAATATGAAATTGATATAACAGCTATAGCGATGTTTTGTTTTCGCGATTTCTTTCCAAATATAAAACAAATCACAAAGTTTGTTTCAATTTCAGAAACTAATTTTTGGATCCGAATATTACCATATTTCATTAAAAGTTGCCAAACTTATTGACAGAAGATTCAAAAGATTAAAAATTGTTCTATTTAAAATAATAATAATTATTAATTGCAATTTTATATTAATTATTATTGTCATTTGTATTTGCGTATAGTATTTATAAATATTCATAATATTTTATAATAAGTATCTCTAGATTATTTACAAATATCTACCATTGTTTTATTAACAATAACAATAATTATTATCTTTCTTTGTGTATAATGTTTCTAGATGCTTAAGAAGATTTGACGTAATGGTTTGAAGCTTTAGTCTCAGAAAAGACATTTCAAATTTTATTGTGCAATTAAGTATTAATATAAAAAATATAAAAGTAAATTAGTGTTTATTATATCGTATACGTCATAAAACATAAATTTACACTTTGAAAGAAATACACTTCTTTGCATTCATGAAATTTGAGAACTATAACTGAAATCCTTAGTTTAAAGAATGTAATAAATTTCTGAGTATACTACTTTCACTGCTAAAAAAAAAGTTATATCTGCTTTCTCTTTACTTTAAAAATGACATTGAATATTTCGTACGCTGCATGCTAGCTCACTTTGCATCTAATTCAATTAAAAAGGATTAGATTATAAAATAAATCATTTAATACATTCATTTTACGTAGTTATCTGTTTACTAGAGGCGTTTAACAGTCGTTTTCTGTAAAAGCGTTTGTTATCTGCTCTTGCGATGTGTATTCTAAGACCGCAAATCAAAATATATGATCTTGTGAAAACAGGCTAAAACCGAATGGAGAACCAGTGCCCCCTATCATCCGAAGAATACAAACATTAGATGAAAAGCCATGGGGAGAATATTTTGTTGGCTCTAATCTAATAAAAAGAATAATGAACATGGAAATAATTCCGCTTAATAAACTTGATGGTCAATGAAAAGAAATAGTTGAAATATTAAGGAAAAACGAAACATTACGAATGCACGATGTAACGAAAGTTACATTGGCATGATTGTGATGGCAGAAAGAATCATGCATTGTACAGTTTACGTTTTTCCCTTTCTGTCTATAGTTATTTTAATAAATTCTTTATCTTATCGCGACCTTTGTACAGTAATAAAATGCAGAAAAACTTATAACATATTTTAATATTTATGATCCTTGGGCATTATTTTATTTCTACATAACATTTCTAGTAAACAATAAATAATAGTTTTAATAAAATTAGGTAGGTGTAAACATACATAATTTAAAACGAATAAAATGACGGGACAAAAACGATTACGTATCGAGAAAGAAAAGCAAAGTGGCATACAAATATATTTTAATTATTCTAAACAGTGTAAAAGATTATCCGTTAGTAGGAACAATAAAATTATATTTTAATTTTAGTGATTAAAATAGCCTTTTTTATTATTAAGTTTCCTTTTTATTTCTTACTGTATAATGTGAGATAGTAAGAAAAAACGAATCATTTGTTCACTCAGAATATTATAATGTTAAAAGACTATGATATAAAATTATAAGACGTACTAAATGCAAATATTTTGTGCAAACTTATTTTGTTTTTGTAGAAATAAAAGGAAATTATTTGGTTTAGAATCTATGAAGATCTTGGAAAAGTCACTTTTTATTGTAATTTTGGAGAAGTACATTATATAGAACATTTATCTCTCCCTAGACTCCCCTCTAGAACTCCCTAATGTTTTAATAAATCTCCCAAACTTTATAGAAATGTTACAAATAAAATGGAAAATAAGAAAATAAGGAATAAAACTCAATCGTTATTGGTTTGAGTATTGTCTATTCCTTTCCATAAATCGTCTACGAAATTATAACTTCATTATGGCCATTTAACGAAGTATTAATAACTTATATTAAAGTCATTGGTAATTTAACATGCACGCACAAACACTTAAGTTATCTACATGTTAACCATGAACGTGCTTTTACTGAATAATTCAAATGGAATAGTACCACTCAATACAGTAATTCTTGTCCTAAACGCACTCTAACAAAAATGAAAGTTGTACTTAAACTGTTTTAAAATTACGACAAATATTGGTTTTCTAGTAAAATATAAGGAAATAATTTTACGCAAAGCTCTCTTAGTTTTACAAAACAAAATATGATTATATATTTGCAATGTTCAATATGCATAAATCCTCCAATTTGTTATAGTTACACCATATTTTGAAGCAGGAGTTTAGCTAGAGAAGTTTAAGATTGTATTACAGAAAGGACTAAAATCATGCCTTACAATAACATTTTAAAACTCAGACGAGTAATTTCAAATGGGTAAGGTAAGATAGCATCAGGAAAGATTAAGTGTAGAGTATAAAACATGACTGATAGTCGTTTTTCTTTTCCATATTCAGAAGTTAACGGAAATTCTGAAAAATGATACGTGTCTATTTTTTACTAAGTTTACATATAGCGTAAAATTTTCAAAAGATTCTCATTTTTTATGTCTTTTGAAAATATGGCGTTTATTCAAAATACATAATCATTAGCAGCTATTCATTTTTATTTCTAAAAGGTCAATGTTTTCTATTATATGTTTAGCATGAAAGAAATGTTTTCCTTTCATTTGCATAAATAATAATAAAGTCCACTGTGTAAATGAAAATTCTCAGTAAACAGTTCTATTATTTGACTTAGAGAAGAAATGTACTTTCAAGGCATTATTACTGTTAAAAAAAAATTGAATCAACAATTTCATATTTAGAAAGCACTTATCCCTCCTCCAACTTTCTATTCGTTGCTCAATTTATTTTGCGCAAACAATATTTTTGAATGCTGTCCTGTTTGCACATATTCAAAGTTATTAAAACATATTGCTCTTCCAAACTCTTTTATTTCCAGTGAAAAAGTATTTAGAAAATGGCTTTCCTATTTATATGTTCAGAAAGGATTGCACACACACACAATTAGGTTTTTAAATCAAAACATAACAACCTATTCCTCTAGTATTTGTATTAATTGGGAACCTTTAGCCATTAACAAAAAATACCTGTTCTTCCTTTCATTCCTTTAAACTGGCATTAATCCATTGAAACAGCTTGTTTGTTTTTTCCTTCTTTGAGATGAATATTTCTGAGGAAATTATCAGTTCTTCATCAAATGAATGTCGGAATTTGAAGTATATCTGCAAAAACTGGAGAACGTGATCAAAATAATGACCCTTCAAAAGGTTAAAATATTTTTCTGTAAGCTAAAAAACTGAATATTTATATTTTTTTTCTCTTTCCTACGGTGCACTCTCAGAAAACTTATTTATCCGCCATTTTTCTTAGAATAATTTCTGTACTCTGCGGAAACGCAATATTTTCGTGAATTTTTCTTCCCGAAATCTGAAGAACATGAAAAAATTTCTTTCAATTCGAAGGAGTTTCTTCAATTGATAGGAGAAAAATGAGAAGGATATTAGTCAAATAACGGAGATATTCCGACAGCAGCGCCGATATTAAAATTTACGTGAACTGAAAAAGTAATTTCAGCGAGTTTAAAACTAAATTTTACTAAAAATATCCTTTCTGCATATTTTCTTCCTCTCTTATACCACATAACTGCCATATCTGGAGAAGAAAAACCAAATCTGTTCACCACGATATGACATCTTTCTATTTAGACCATCTTCTCCATATTTTCTGATCGTGTATATATGTGTGTGTGTGTGTATGTGTGTGTGTGTGTGTGTGTGTATCGGCACTCATTACAAACATAACTCTTATATCTGAATATTTCTCGTACCAAAAACATGGGCAAAAAAAGACTGAAAGTATTTGGGTCTAATCAAAACTGTAAACCAGGGGCATTAGTGTTTATAGATTCTCAAGGCAAAGACATCTTCTTAAAGAATGTATGGATGAATATGTGCATGGGAGGAAGGAATAATCGGTCTTCTGCTCATGTGAGAAACTGAATTTAAATATAAAGTTGTGATTTCAATGACAAAGAAACGCTCCGACTAAATAGTAGATGTTTCAAAATGTGGAAAGTGACGTAGATTTGATGAAATAACGTGGATCATCCGGAAAGTTTTCAAACGGTCAATAAAAAGGAAAAAAACATTATTACCCTAAAAAATGAATTGCAAAAGATGTAGCAATATTCCAACTTCTTTACTTCTCAACATAATAATAACCTGGACGATCATTTAAATAGTGATAATATTTTTGAAAACACTTTTAATGTCTTATTTATTCGTAATGAGTCTTAAAAGTCATTTGCAACGATTTCGAAGAATGGGAAATGTATGTCGTCTTTAATGGGTTAACTTAAAACAAGAGTATACCGCTTTTTTGATGCAATAACGTTCTTATTTTCGAGTTAATAGATAGAAGGAATTGTAAAGATCTATTTTAACACGTATAGCATCATTTCTAATTATTAACTATAATAGCACTATTTACGCGCCTGTCGCGAAAGCGATCTGTGGGTGGCAGTAGTTTCGTTTTGTCCGCCATACACATATTCGCTTTCCAGTAACTTCGAACGCGTGTTCTGAAAATTAAAGATTTTGGAGTACATAAAGGAAAACAAAAATATAACTAAATGAATTCACACATTTAAAAAATTCTATCCTTTACCTTGATTTGCAGGTGTTCTGAAAATGTATGTTAATATTATTTACATTAATCTGGAATTTATAGAAAATAGTTTAAGTATACTGTAAAATCATGTAATCTGTAATTTTTCCTGTGAATTCGTATATTTTCTTTTTTTCTCTTTTTTTAAGTAAAAAACAAGCAATAGAATTCCCCCCAAGTTCCTAAAGCTATACCAGATCTTGGCTGAGAAGAGCTGAATAGTATTCATAAAACAATTGGTTGGAGCAATTACGCAGTACAACAAATATGCTAAACAACCAGTTCACCCTGAATTTGAATCTGTTAAATCTAATGAGCGATAGGTAGAATTTACAAGTTGAGAAGCTGATTTCTAAACACAAAATTGTAATTGAATTACTTAATCAGTTTTATTGTCTACGTTATTGAACTCTGTTTACGTTGTTGATGCTACTATATCGTCATGCTATTCTGTCCATAAATTGTTTGGAAATAATTGTAAAGTTGACTAAAAATGCGTTATAAATCTTGATTACCATTATGCAAAATTAAAGTGAAACGTATAAAATGGTTTGCCTACAGAGAATTTTAAGTTTTTCGTTAAATACATAATTGCTTTATTTGTTTTTATAACACCTCATGAAGAATCCCAAAACATGTATAAAACGATATTTATATTGCTTTTCTAATACATAAGTTGTAAATAAAAACTTTGACTATCTCTTCCTTAAAAATTTGATTCCCTATCTCTTATTTTTCTTTGCTTTTTTCCCAACTTTTAAATGAGTTTCAGAAAATGAATGCAAAACGTACGTAGGATAATTCCTAGTACATTCAATACAATTTGCATATAAATATGCACCTATGAATAATGAGAGCATATTGCTCCAAAATAAAATTTTCAGAATATTATGTTTTGCGTTTTTTAAACAACTTCATATTTACTGTAAAGTATTAAAAATTTTAACTTGTTTTTTTGTATAGTTTATTCAAAATGTCTTTGAAAAAAGTCTAAAAAACACAATAATTTTTCAGAGTATAATAATTCAATTACTTAATTATTTAGTGTGCATTGCGATGGAGAACGTTTATCACGGACTAATTTAATTTAAAATTATATGAAAAGAAGAATAAATTTATCTACGTTAAGCACGGGAAAAGGTATTGTTTTTTTAATACAAGGAAAATAAATTTGTTATCTTTTCAGGTTTATTTTTGAATTTTTGTATTTATTGTAGTTTGTTGTAAGATCTAATTCTCTGTCTACTTAATTTCTTTATCACCTTAATTCAATGAATATTAATTATAGAAGGTACTCCAATTTTATTTATAATAAATATTGTTTCAATTCTTTCATTATATTTCAACAAAAATATTATTTTGTTTATTTCAGTTTTGATGTTTTGAATAATATGCGTATAAAGAGGATCACGACAGAGCCAAAAATCTTGTTTGGTCTTTGATTACTAAATATGAAGTAAAGGAAAATTGGGCTCATTTATTAATCGATAATGGTTTTTAGAAAAAAAAATTCCCGTAAACGATCCAGAATTCTAACATACATGTCGCTACGGATGGTAAGATTCTTTTGAAACTGAAGAAGAATGGACTTTTTGTATCCCTCGAAACTGCCTCCTTGCTAAGTATCTTTTTCATGGCTGTGATTTTACAAAGTTTTTATTTAATTTCATATAATGTGGTAACTAAACAGAATAACAAACATATATATGAAAATAATACTCTTGACTGCAATCACGCACTTGTTTTACAAAATCGGCTTAAAAATGTGTAAACTTTGTATAGTATAATATAAAATAAAAAAATAAATTCATAAAATTCATAATTAACTGCAGAGTTATTTTTATTAAGTAAGTATAGTAAATTACAAAGTGAAATACATTAATTAGTTTAATTTCAATATATCCTTTAAATATTACAGAATATATGAAAACATGAAAAATATTACTATGTGCCTACATGCATTAAATTTCATTTTGTAATTCATGTCGTCATAAAGGGTGAGCACACATCTGCAAGTGCTAAAATTTAAAAACCAAAAAGCAATTTTCTACGTTTTATACATTTAAGGTGCGCGCTGAAATAATAATTTGACATCGAAATGACACGCAGAGATTCTTAAAGAGTTTCCTTGGTAAAATTTGTCTTAAATACCGAAAAAAGGGACACAGTAAAAAACTCGCGAAGCTTATGTAAAGCTGACTTTGGTGAAAAATAATTTACAGTGCAAAAATTTACAAAAAAAATCCCAAATGCATGTAAAAATGTTTTTTTTTATTTCTTTACACTGTTCTAAGAGGTCACGAGAGAGACATAAAAAAAACAATGTTGGAATTAGGGGGAAATTTTCTTTGACATAATAATTTTTAAACATTTTAGGAAAAAAGGGAGAGAAATGCAGTTTCTTGTCTTATTAGAAATATTCGTCACTATGCATTTTAAATGCTTTTAAAGAACTCATGAATATTTCTTCTGAATTACTTATGTTGCTCATACATATGCGTTAATACATACTTCAAGGGAAAATACTATGGTTATTCCGTTTTAAGAGGAAGTTGTCCAGAGCATATAAATGGGAAAACGTAATTTTTTATTTATTCAACATATAGAAAAAAAAGAACGTCAAGAAACTTTTTTAATGTCGAGTTTTTTCAAAATTTTGACAGCTGTCATATTCGTTTGAAATTGCAGTATAAAAATTTTATGTATCGAAATCTCTTAGAAAAAGAGGAACTCTCAAAGTGTGGAAATATATATATATATATATATAGCTGTGAAACATAGTATTTTATATTTAAAATGTAAAATTGTTTCTTTGTCTGCACAAGACACACATGGAAGTGTACAGGGGCGAAGAACTCTGAAATGCATTTAAAAAAAAAACACTCGAAAAACACTGGTGTTTAATAGACGAAAAAATTAAAACTTTCTAAATAACACACAAAACGATAAGTGCCTTTTATGTGTATTATTTATGAAGTTTTAATTATTTCATGAAATATATTCTTTTTTCATCGAATTCTCTAGCTGTAAGTTCTGCCTATTGTTAGTTCAGCTCTCGAAAAAAATTTTAAAAGAACTATTATTCCTATAACCATTTATGGTTACATTAGTCACACTGTAAAAAATTCAATGCAGACAAGTCCAAAAAATGTCCGAAAAGAAACTGACAAGCCTTAGCTTAAATTTCTCATAGGCGTTATTTTACATGAATACCCGTTAATCTAATTGGCTTTCAAGTGCCATTTTGACATCTCAACAGCAAAATTACTTCAATCTATATAGCGAAAATAATACATTAAATAAATCTAAAAAACAATTGTAATTCGATTAGTGGTCGTTAATTATATCCATTTACTTTGAATAAAATACATTCTATTTTATAAAATAAATTACTACTGTAAACAAAATTTTCTATTTACATTATCACTATTATTATTATTATTAATTTCCATTCGATCGTATGTATTTAGTGCGATATCCATACGTCATCTTGGAAGACAGACTACACTCTTTCTCTCAAATAAGACAGTAACTATTTAATTTCATTTTATCAGTTGCTCCAGACACATACGCAATATCTATTACGCTTAACTAAATTTCGAATATTCAATAGACGGATTAAAACTTTCAAAGAAAGGAAAATGGTTTTAATCTTGAGATTCAAACTATGCCAGGAAGGAAGCTCTTTGAAAGGGAAGGTGGGTGAAGATATCTTAAATCCCCTTTTGGATTCAAAAGATTTCTAATTATTCTTCAAAAGCTTTCTAAATCTCATTTTATTCTATTCAGCTCTTCTACCAGTTTTTCTTTAGAACCGAAAATAAATGTGTTTTAATTGCGATTATAAGAATATGAGTTTTCCTGACTTTACAAATGCTGGTATTGATTTGCTCTTAAAGAAATGAAAAATATCTTAAGCTATTTAAATAACTCCAGAAATGCTTAAACAGATTTCTTGTAGGTGGTACCTTTTATGCAAGTGATTTTCTGGAATTGCATTAATGTGCTAGAAACAAACAAAAAAGGAATTAACGAACTTTTTTTTTGTTTCGGGCAGAGGGGAGAACAGAAGAAAATAGATGCTCTATTGTTGTTTTTGCAAATAAGAATTTCTGCGCACATGTAAATAATTGCATATGTTTTATGCTATATATTTATGCAGAAGTTAATCATTTATAGATTTTTAAAAATTCCACAGATTAGATTACGATTAATTTTTCTTCAGATAGAGAATATAATTAGATTACGGTAATCCCAAATATTAATTTTGTCTATCACGATTAGATTAAAGTAATCACAAATATTCAATTTGCCGATTACGATTACATTACAGAAATCAAAACAATAAAACTTTAAATTACGATTATGCAAGGTGAGATTACTATTCAATTACGATACAAAATATTTTTTATGAAAATTCATAGCTTTTTAATTGTAAATTTTTTCGCGGACGGCAGAACTAATTAACAAAAAATACTCAAAATAAACTGGTGCTTAAAAAAGATAAAATAACTAAAACTTTGTAAAATAACACGCCTGAAAGGATCCTCCAATATTGGTTTAAACTGTTTAAGCAATGTCCTGCAATAATACAACAGCTGATATTTTTCTTACTTCTGTCTCCGGGGTTGCTTCCCTTTCCACGGATCTCAGAATGCCTTGATGGACCCTGAGAGAACGAATGAGAAGAAGTAATACTGGCCACCGAAAAAATAACTTTTCAATTCACGTCTTTGAAGCAATGGGAATGAACATGTTACACAGGGGTCCAAGATTTCTTCAGTACATTTTGTCAAGAGCAGAAGCCCCGAGAAAGTCAACGAAGCATTCACACACAGTTTAATAAGTTTTTTCAGTGATCTTCATTTGACGTAAAACCTAAAATATAGAGAATCTAATACTGTAATCGTCTGAGGCGATTACGATTACGTGATGCTTTGATTGCGACTATACTAAGATTATTGAATTTACGATTACACGGGAATTTAAGTTTTCTGATTACGATTAGATTCGATTATTTGTAATACTAAATTTCTAGATTATGTTTTGATTACGATTATACAAAAAAGTGTAATCGATTATAACCTAGTACGGTTACACGATTGCGATTACACAAGTCTGGTCGTAATATCCTCACCTGATCCTAGGTGATATAAACTCTAGTCATTTACCGTTAACTATTACCTCTACAAGTATAAAGAGTATTCGAAGGAAATTATGCTTAGAGAATTAGAGATTTATTGACTTCTTAAACGTAATCCTTCCATGCATCAAAAATATGCACAAGTGCTGAAGGAAACTAAGCAATTCGTAGGCAATTCTTTTCATAAAAATCTCCTCTTAAATACTTTCAATGAATTTCAGAAAGCGAGCCTTGTGTTTCAGTTTCTACTTATCAGAAAAAAATTGCATTACTCTTTAATTTTTCGAAATATCCTTTTACTGTGACCATTAAAGTGTCTTAAGAAGGATTCCAAAAGCAAAGCAACATCCCGGCGGGTAGTCAGTATAAAATCTTTTTCCCTCATCCCACCCTCCCCTATTTTCCATTTAGTTAATTCCCTCTTCCAGGAGATGGAAAATCAGTACGGGTTTTGTTCTCGTTGCCATTCATTTTTTCATCAATGTAATTAAAACTCATTCATTCCAAGTGCTATCCGAGGCACATGCGGGAGAATTTACTTGAACAGAATAAAATTCCTTTTAAAAGTTTTCATAAGTTGCTCGAATTGTTTTAAAATTGGAATCACGATTAAAGAGCTTTTCACGTAACGGTTTTCTTCCTTTAAATGCTTTTGTGGTTTGTGGCTTTTGAGTCGTAGGTTCTCTTTAGCAGAGAATAGAAAAGAACCAAACACTTTTGTTCATTTCATATTCAAGATGAATGTAAATATTCGTCAAACATTGGTTTCGTTCGTGGAAGGAGTGATTGGTTAATACGTAACATTAACGCACTGCGATATATTTCTTTTTAGTTTTGAGCAATACTGTGATAGTCAATCGATTCTACTTAAAAAGCCTATGTGTATTCTGATAAAAAGCCAATGTGTAAAATGTATGGTTAAAAGCATCCATGTGTTTTCCTTATAGTAAAATTACATCGACTGTCATTTTAGCAAGGAATAGTAAAGTGCAAATTATTAGGACTCTCTTATTTGTTTGTTCATTTTGCCACTTTATTTTCTTTATTTAAGTTTATTCTCAACATAATTTTTAGTTTTTGCTTATTTCTTCTCTTCCCCTTCACGTTCATCCTTTATTTTTTTTTTCCTTCTAACGTAGCGTCCAAGCCTACAAGTAAGCTTGACCGCTATGGGTGCCGAAAAGATTATCATTTCATTATTGGGTTGCCTAGTAGGCGGATCAACGTTGCCCTCTGTGAGTTGTCTTCTTATTTTCCAGATGAGAGATTCCGGGTGAATCCATTCCAGATGAGAGACATTAGCACTCCCAAGTGGTATTCGACTGGCACCCCAGGTGGTATCATTTGAACCACGTAAGACATAGGAGCCACGAACAAATTTTGCGTGCACCAGCTATGAGCTCCCAAAAGCGTGCGTGGTTCTGCAGCAGTCCAGCCGAGAGATGCTGTCACCTTCCCAAACACTGGACAAGCCAGGGCTGCTTCTTTTTCGGTGTTCTAATGAGAACCGAATTAAATCGACCGATCTGATGCTGGGCCCTGTATTCTCCCAGGTTTCTTATTCTTATGTTCTTCTGAATGGCAGCATGTCTCTGTTGCTTACTTCCCAGTTTTAACGTTCCTTCCTGCGTAGATTCTGGACCACATTTCGGGAGAAGATTTTGTACCACCAGAAACGTGAGCGGTCACCATCTTCTATCTTCTGGTGAATGCCAGTGTCAAAAATGGTAAATATCAGTGTCAAAAACAAGGGGATATTTACTCTGATATTTATATATAAAGTGAACAAACAATATTTGTTCTTCTCAATTCTCAAGTAAATAGAACTTTCGATTCAATTAAGCTCGGTTCGGGCTCCCCCAAGAACAAAGCATTTAACGGAAGGAAACCGTTTCTAGTGATGTGGAAAGCTCTTTGATCGTGACTCATATATATAAAGAATTCGAACAAATTGTGAAATCTTTTAAGAGGAATTTTTATTCTATTAAAGTAATTCTATCGTGTGCCTTGTAAGGGCACTTAGAATGGATGAGTTTTAATTACATTGTTAAAAAAGAATGGAAACGCGAACAAAGGCCGTTGATTTCCACGCAATGAAAAAGGATTTATTAAATGGAAATAATGGGGGAGAGAATAATATTTAAAACTACTGGCTGCTACATGGGATATTTCTTTGCATTTTGAATCATTCTTAAGACACTTTAGTGGCCAGAACGAAATGAAGTTTGGAAAAGTTTAAGAGAAATCTAAATTTTCGTTAAGTAGAAACCGAAGCACAAACTTTCTTTTTGAGCCCATTGAAAGTATTTCAGAATGAGTGCTGAGTTTTCTTTAACCCTTTAACGCTCAGTGTTCCCGCTCTGGGAACACCAAACTCTGACGTTTTAACTGTTGCCGGTCACGAAGAAGAGATTTGATTTATATAAAAATAGTTGCGGGTGACATAACTCCACGAAAATCCTTTACTGTTTAGCACGTCATTTCCCGTATAAAAAATGGTCACGATCAGTATTTGTTCTCTATTTTAACAGCACTGAAACCTGCTGGAAATGGAAGAACGCAAGAATAGCTGCATATATTGCCCAATGCTGAAAAAAGGGCTGCTGTTGCCATCGCTCGACTTAACTATCAGCAAGATAGCGGACGATCGAAACGTTCATCGCGTGCCACAGATTGCGAAAACAATACATTAAATAAATTTAAAAACCAATTGTAATTCGATTAGTGGTCATTAATTATATCCATTTACCTTGAACAAAATACATTCTATTTTATAAAATAAATTACTTCTGTAAACAAAATTTTCTATTATCATTATTACTATTATTACTATTATTATCTATTTCCATTCGATCGTAGGTATATCTTGAAAGACAGACTACACTCTTTCCCTCAAATAAGAAAGAAACTATTTAAATTCATTTTATCAGTTGCTCCAGACACATACGCGATATCTATTACGCTTAACTAAATTTCGAATATTCAATCGACGGATTAAAAGATTCAAAGGAAAGGAAAATGGTTTTAATCTTCAGATTCAAACTATCGCAGGAAGGAAGCTCTTTGAAAGGGAAGGTGCAGGAAAATACCTTAAATCACCTTTTTGATTCAAAAGATTTCTAATTATTCTTCAAAAGCTTTCTAAATCTCATTTTATTTTATTCAGCTCTTCTATCAGTTTTTCTCTGGAACCGAAAATAAATGTGTTTTAATTGCAAATATAACACAATGAGTTTGCCTGCTCTTAACAACGCTATTGATTTGTCCTTTAAAAAGAGGAAAAAAATATGTTAAGCTATTTAAATAACTCCAAAAATGCTTAAACGGGTTTCTTGTAGGTGGTATCTTTTATGCAAGTGATTTTTCTGGATTTGCATTAATTTTCTTGAAAGAAACAAACAAAGAAAAAAAAAAGAATACACTTTTTTTGTTTCGGAAAGAGGGAGAACAGAAGGAAATATATGCTTTATTATTATTTTTGCTAATAAGAATTTCTATACACATGTAGATAATTGCATATATTTTAAGCTAAATATTTTTGCAGAAATTAATCATTTATAGATTTTAAAAAATTCCATTCGTCCTAACCAACCTTCGAAATGATTACGTGTTTGCGTAATAGATTAATAACGATTACATTTTTTCAGATGGAGACTACGATTGGATTATGGTAATCCCACATATTAATTTTGCCCATCACGATTACATTATAGAAATCAAAACAATAAAAAAATTTTAATTACGATTATGCATGCTGAAATTACGAATCAATTACGATTAGAAAATATTTTTATGAACATTCATAGATTTTTAATTGTAAAATTTCTACGCGGACTTCACAACTAATTAACAAAAAATACTCTAAATAAACTGGTGCTTAAAAGATAAAATAACTAAAACTTTGTAAATAGCAGGCTTGAAAGGATCCTCGAATGTAGGTTTAACCTGCTTAAGCAATATCCTGCAATGATACGACAACGGAGATGTTTCTTATTTTTGTCTCCAGGGTTGCTTCTCCTCCCACAGATCTCGGAATGCCTTGATGGACCCTGGGAGGACGAATGAGAGGAAGTAACACTGGCCATCGAAAAAATAACTTTTCTATTGACGTCTTTGAAACAACGTGAATGAACATGTTATACCAGGGGTCCAAGATTTTTTCAGAATTTTCAAGATTTTTTCAACACATTCTGTCAAGAGCAGAAGCCCCGAGAAAATCAACGTAGAATTCAGACACAATTTAATAAGAGTTTTCTGTGATCTTCATTTGACGTAAAACCTAAAATTGAGAGAATGTAAGTCTGTAATCGTCTGAGTCAATTACGATTACGGGATGCTTAGATTGCGACCATACTAAGATTATTGAATTTACGATTACACGGGGTTTTAAGTTTTCGGATTACGATTAGACTCGATTATTTGTAATACTAAATTTCTAGATAATCTTTTGATTACGATTACACAAAAAATGTAATCGATTATAACTTAAAAAGGTTATACGATTACGATTAGACAGAGTCTGGTCGTAATATCCTCACCTGATCCTAGGTGATATAAACTCTAATCATTTACCTTTAACTTTTACCTCTAGAAGTATAAAGATTATAAGAAGGAAATTATGCTCAAGATTTACTGACTTCTTAAACGTAATCCTTCCGTGCATCAAAAATATGCACAAGTGCTAAAGGAAACTAAGCAATACGTAGTCAATTCTTTCAATAAAAAACTCTTCTTAAATATTTTCAATGAGTTTCAGAAAGCGAGCCTTGTGTTTCTGCTTCGACTTAGCAGACATTTGCATTACTCTTTAATATTTCCTAACATCCTTTTACTGTGACCATTAAAGTGTCTAAAGACTGATTCTAAAAGCAAAGAAACTTCCCGGCTAGTAGTCTCTATGAAATGTTTTCCCCACCTCCTCCCCCCTCCCCTATTTTCCATTTAGTTAATTCCTTTTTCCAGGAGAAGGAAAATCAGTACGGGTTTTGTTCTCGTAGCCACTCATTTTTTTTATCAATGTAATTAAAACTCATTCATTCCAAGTGCTATCTGAGGCACATGCGGAAGAATTTACTTGAACAGAATAAAATTCCTTTTAAAAGTTTTCATAAGTTGCTCGAATTGTTTTAAAATTGGAATCACGATTAAAGAGCTTTTCACGTCACTGGAAATGGTTTCCTTCCTTTAAATGCTCTTGTGGTTTTTGTGGGTCAGAAACCAAGTTGACTTGTAAGTTCTCTTTAGCAGAGAATTAGAAAAGAACAATACACTTTTGTTCATTTCATGTTCAAGATGAATGCAAATATATTCGTTAAACAATGGTTTCGTTCGTGGAAGGAGTGGTTGGCTAACGTGTAACATTAACGGACTGCGATACATTTTAGTTTTGCGCGATACTGTGATAGTCAATCGATTCTACTTTTAATAAAAAGCCAATGTGCAAAATGTATGGTTAAAAGCATCCATGCTTTTCCTTATAGTAATATTACATCAACTGTCATTTTAGCAAGGAATAGTACAGTGTATATCATAAGGACGTTCTTATTTGTTTGCTCAATTTGAAACTTTATTTTATTTATTTAAGTTTATTCTCAGCGTAATTTTTAGTTTTTGCTAATTTTTTCTCTTCCCCCTTCACGTTCATCCTTTATTTTTTGTTCCTTTTAACGTAGTGGCCAAGCCTGGATGTATGCTTGACCGCTACCGATGCCGAAGATGATCATTTCATTATGTGGTTGCCTGGCAGGCAGACCAACGTTGCCCTCTGTGAGTTGTCTTCTTATTTTCCAGAGGAGAGATTCCGGATGAATCCATTCCAGGAACTCTACCACCATAGTATCGGAAAGCTTTCGCTAGCGAATATATCGAGCCTTCTCTTCTCATGACGTCACAATCCGAGAAATATCCGATATGCCCTACTACGATCGTATCGTGATAGTTTCACTGTCGTATTGACTATCGGAAATATTGCTGATTTTTCCCGACACGTTGGATGAAGGCGAAAACTCGCATTCCGGTACCGGATAGTACAAGATGGATGAGTTTATATTGTGTGGATCGCGGAGTGTCAAGTACTTCCACAAAAGGACCCCTCTCGCTAGCATGTTGGGTCTGTCAAAAACGGGCTTCCACTCGTGATGGATGTCTCCGGAGTCTTCGGAAATTCTGAAGACAACGCCTTCGTTTAAGAAAAAGGGGGAAAAGCCTAGTGTTTTGATTGGTTGATCGCTCTGAGTGTCGGATAGACCTCTAGCAAGCACAAAAATACTCGCTTGTTTTATTCGACACTCATCGTGGTAGCGCCAAAAGGAGAGTCGTGGCTATTTATTCGAAGTATCTGACTATCCGTGAGCGAGAAATATCCGTCACGGATATTCTACGACACCATGGTAGTAGAGCCCCAGATGAAAGACATAGCACGCCCCATTGGTATTCGACTGGCACCCCCGGTGGTATCCCGTCAACACGGAGGACATTGTAGCCATGAACAGGTATTGCGTGCGCCAGCCCCCAAAAACGTGCGTGGTTCCTCAGCAGTCCAGCCGAGATATGCTGTCACCCTCCCAAAGCACTCCACAAGCCAGGGCTGCTTCACTTTCGATGTTCTAATGAGAATCGAGTTTAATCGACCGATCTGCTGCTCGGCCTTTGATTCTCCCAGGTTTCTTATTCTTCTCTTCTTCTGAATGGCAGCACGTCTCTGTTGCTTACTTTCCAATTTTAATCCTCCTTCCTGCGTAGCTTGTACACCACATTTCAGGTGAAGATTTTGTACCACCAGAAACGTGCGTGGTCACTCTTCTTTCTTCTCGTGAATGCCAGTGTCAAACGTGGTAAATATCAGTTTCAAAAATGCCATATATTAGTGTCAAAATGGTAAATATCACTGTTAAAAATCGTGAATATCAGTGTCAAAAATCGTACATATCAGTGTCAAAAAGGTAAATATCAGTGTCCAAAATGGTAAATATTAGTGTAAAGCTCTTTGATCGTGACTAATATATACAAAGAATGCGAACAAATTGTGAAATCTTTTAAGAGGAATTTTTATTCTATTTAAGTAATTCCCTAATGCGCGTTGGAAGAGCACACAGAATGAGCACTCATAGTTTTAATTATTGTTAAAAAATGAATGGAAACTAGAACAAAGCACGTATTAATTTCCACGCTTGGAAAGAAAGGCTTACTAAATGGAAATAATAGGGAAGGGAATAAATTTAAAACTGACTACTAGCTGGAATGCTTTTTTTTTTGGAATCATTCTTCAGAAAATTTAGTGGGCAGAATGAAATGAAGTTTGGAAAAGTCAAAGATAAATGTAAGCTTTCGTTAAGTAGAAACAGAAACACCAAAGCTCTCTTTTGGAGCCCATTGAAGGTATTTCAGCATGAGATTTTTATGGAGGGAGGTGCCACTTATTGCTGAATTTTAATTAATGCATACGCTTGATGCATGGAATCGATCTAGTTTAGTCGAGCATTTTCCAACCAGTGGGGCACCTCTCCCTTTTATGCTCGAGAGTGTTTCAGGGGGGGGGGGTGAGAGAAATAAGCAAAAAGCAAGATATAATGCATGTTTTAAAAAATCATCTTATTGTCATTTTACTCCAAAACATATATTTTTCTCTTAAAATGTTTACTAAAACTTTACCGATAGCATTATATTGTTTAAAATGCGATTACATGTTCATTTTTGAAGAATATGATCCTTTCTGTATGCTGAGAAAATGTGAGCTATCGGAAGTTATCTTTGTACAGGAGAGAGGGGGAGTCGTAATGTTAAAAGGTTGGGAACCGCTGGTTTAGGCTTCGATAAACTTAACGTAGAGACTGTGGGAACATATATTTTCAAATTCTTTTTATACTTATATGGTAGTTAAAAGTAAGAATATCATTCCTTTGACCACCTTTGTACGTTAGACTCTGGCTCACAGCATTTAACTCATGCATTTTAACGCCACTCGGTGTATAAATAAAATTTGAATTTTTAGCATCATTAAATAAGTCAAATGTGTTGGCCCCGGGTCTCATTTTGCAAAGGTTACTGATTCAAAGTAATTCTAATCCCCCCAAAGAATATAAATCCAAGTTATTATGCTTCCAACTTTATGAATAGAACGAACGAATGTAGTTTGGAAAAATGAAGCACTTGCTTTTTAATAGATTTTTATGTTCCTTCTAATATCTTAATTCATCTCCCATTTATTAAAACGTTTTACGATAAACATCAGAACTTCATTTAGTTATGAGAATTTTTTTCCTCACTTTTCAGTCAATATTAATCTTGTTTTTCGGGAATGAACTTCATTTAATTTATCCACTCAGGAAGTGTGTGCCTAGATTTTGTGAGCATAAATTAAAAAAAAGCGAACAGCAGTGCGTTACTCTTAAAGCAATACACTTAGCAAGAGGAAGGCAAAATAAATCATTTTTGGTAGGTTAAATCCCTTTATTGTACTTTATTTTTTACTTGAGATCCTTCTATTTTCTCTGACCATTTTCTTGCTTTTAACAACAGCATTGTAGTATTTTCTTCGTATATTTAACTGTGGAGAGCAGTCCAGAGCATCACTCATTTTGAAAAGTGTAAATGAGCCAAGTTTTAGAACTGCTGTAAAATTCTATAATATTATTTTAAACTTGTATTTTGTTTAACTTGTAAAAAAAAAGAGTTTCATGATTGAAGATTTTATAATCGCACGATGCCTGAAATTAATGCTATGTACAAAGTACCTGCATGCGTATAATAATGTCTAAAAACCTTAAATTTGTGAACGGAAAAATCATTGAAGTAATACTGTTTCAATAGTATTATTTGACTTTCTTTCCGCTAAAAGAAGTAATTTTACATCGACTTACTTTTTCTTATGTACTGCAGAAAGCTAATTCGAAGCATCTCAGAAAGTGTTTCGAATTTATGCTGTTATGTTAAAAGATTTTAAATCAAATAACTTGTTTCTATATTACGTTTATTTTCTATATTGCAATGATAATTGTATCATTTCCAAATGGCTTTCTCGTAATTACAATGAAAAATGGACTCATAATGTAATATTAATGGTAATGTTTCTAGGATTTTCTCGATTATGCATTTTAAAATAAAGATTAAATTTGTAAAATCTACTGCGGATATTTTTTTTCAAGTTGAAACACTTCATATTTTTACGTAAAATTATTAAGTAATAATTTCAGGCATGATAATTGTAGAAAAGATTTTTCAAAACAATATCTACTGAACTTCTAGTTTTGTTATTTAAAGAAAAAGCATTCAATGACCATTGATCAAAGCACCACTGTTCAAAACAATCAAACGATATTGTCAGTTTAATATAAAACAACGTTATAAGAGAAACTTTTTTACAGAAAATTGAAGAAGACAGTCAAAAATGCAAAATTTTCACATTTTCAAACTTCGGAGAATGCACAATTTTAGACTGTGACAAAAGCGACGCTTTAGTGGCAGCGAATGAAATTTGGCCTTCAGCTTAATCTCTACTTATTATAAACTAGCTGCGTGCCCGCTCTTCGCACGGTAGGAAACGAAAATGTTCCTTACATGTGTAATTCCACTTAATTCCAGTGATGTGAAATCTAAAATAAAAGCGAAATTATTTGACTTATAATGTAAAGTTTGCGTCATGAGTACTAACTTGGAATCATTGCAATATCATGACTCAAAAAACTGCATCAGTGTCATTCGCGATCAGAAAAGTGAAAAGCTTAGCGGTTTGCAGAGAACTCCTGACTTTCAAAATGTGTTATTTCTATATCATACTGTTTTGAGGTTCAAGTTGTAGCATTAAATACCTCAGACACTACATGAAATGAACAACTATTTATTTTAAAATAGCTGCGAATTTCATTTTTAAAAAGTTCAAGTAATCTCCTCTGTCGAAATTACTGCGATATATATCAACGCAAATTAGAATTACTAATCGTTCAGTTGGTTGTAAAACAACCCTTGAAAAAGGATAAACAGAACACTTTTAATTTCATGAAATATTTATTAACGTTGTATATTGGGATTTATTCATATCATCCTTACAAATCTACCAATACTACCTATTACGCATATTAATACTATCTATCTTCGCTTCTCTCTCTTTAATGCTCAATTTAATGGGACCTTTATATTCTATGGCGATTCTTTAGCAATTTACGCATTACCATAAACATTATTCATTTCCCATAATAGTTTCTATTAAGGAGGCTCTCCATATAAATTTAATTTATGCCATATAAATATAATATGATTAGGCTGCATTAATCCTTTAGTTTTGTAGGATTGGCGTATTTAGCACCGCAAAACATTTAATCTCACCGTGGTGAAAAATATTCAAGCGGTGCCAACTTAAATATCCATGTATCCAATATAAAGATATCTTATAAATCCTCCATAGTTCTGTCTACTGAAAACATCAAACTGTGCCATCTCGAGGAGCTATTTAGAATCGCTATAACTGTGACAGGACGTTAGAGTTGCAGAGTTTACAAATTTCACGCATTTTTAAAAATTTATGACGTCACTGTTTAACTACCGTAAAAGATACCCCGGTTGGCATCATGAATTGCTCAGTTTATTTCTAAAGTAAGTTTTAATCAAAATATCGCCTCCTTGTGTTAAAAAAAGAGCAGGGATAAATGAGTTCAATTTGTGGCGTAATTTTTACGTATTTTAAAGCATTTGACGTCATAGATCCTCACTTGCGCATTGAAATTCCGATATCCCATTTAAAAAATCGATTGGTTGGAAAAAGAACATTTTTTTCTAATCCTTTTTGTGGCAACGCAATTAAATTATCACGTGCCATGATCAATTAATGTAATCCCGTAAGCTCTCCTTTATGGAGGAACGTAATACAACGTTAAAATAAAACTATACTTGCAACCTGCATGCATACGCTAGGCAACGCCTGCGCCATAATTAAATGCCAAAAATAAAAATAGTAAATAGAAAAATTTTAATATATCGCGCTTTGAAACGAACTTTGTAACTTTTAAAATGAACATTTTCAGCACCGTGAAGACATTTCAATTTTTAAATAAGCACCGGATTAAAATACCACTTCTAATAATAATAATCGTGAATTTATTAGTTTATTTCTACAGTAAATTTTATTCAAAATATCGTCTCCATGTGTTGAAAATAGAGAAGGAATAAATGAGTTAAAATTATGGCGTATTTTTCACGTATCTTAAAGCATTTGACGTCATAGATCCTCACTTGCGAATTGAAATTCTGATATCCCATTTCAAATCTCGATTGGTTGAAAAAACCCTTTTTTGTAATCCTTTCTGTGGCAACAACCAAACATAAGTTCTCGTGCCGCGATCGCAATGTAATGAATGGCGTAATATCGTGTTCATGCTATTAAATTCTAAACATTAGGCTGCATTAAAATTCGTAAAAAATCATCTAATTTACATAATTTTTTCGTTTTTATTTTAAAAGAGGGAGAAAAGAATGTTTCACGATTTGTCAAAATATCAAAAAGTTATGACGGATAGAATTCAAGATGGCGACAATTTTAAAATTATTTTACGAAAAATTCGCCGAAGTCGATGCTTAGTAAAAAAATTCCTAAAAATCGGTAAATTATGTTACGTATTCAGAACAAACTGTTTTTAAAAGAAAAATTTCTCCTCTATCCGATGATACAAATGCCGTTTTGCTGCGAGCGTAATTTCCGCCGTTATTACGAATTAGGTGAGAAAAAATGCCAAAAATCGCATAAAACATAATATAAAAAAAATTCTAGGTCGAATTTTGAAAAAATCGCTTCGAGGTGCACAACTTCATGTTTAGATCTTCCCGAGTGCCAAATTTGGTGTTTCTAGGTGTAGCCGTTTGTCCGTAACGCCGCCGACACACAGACCCACAGACCCACACACAGATCCACACACAGACATCTTCTTTTATAATAAGTAGAGATTTTAAAAGAGGGAGAAAAGAATGTTTCACGATTTGTCAAAATATCAAAAAGTTATGACGGATAGAATTCAAGATGGCGACAATTTTAAAATTATTTTACGAAAAATTCGCCGAAGTCGATGCTTAGTAAAAAAATTCCTAAAAATCGGTAAATTACGTTACATATTCAGAACAAACTGTTTTTAAAAGAAAAATTTCTCCTCTATCCGATGATACAAATGCCGTTTTGCTGCGAGCGTAATTTCCGCCGTTATTACGAATTAGGTGAGAAAAAATGCCAAAAATCGCATAAAACATAATATAAAAAAAATTCTAGGTCGAATTTTGAAAAAATCGCTTCGAGGTGCACAACTTCATGTTTAGATCTTCCCGAGTGCCAAATTTGGTGTTTCTAGGTGTAGCCGTTTGTCCGTAACGCCGCCGACACACAGTCCCACAGACCCACACACAGATCCACACACAGACATCTTCTTTTATAATAAGTAGAGAAGATAGAGAAGAAGAAGGTGTCTGTGTGTCTGTGTGTGTGTGTGTCTGTCGGCAGCGTTACGGACAAACGGCTACACCTAGAAACACCAAATTTGGTACTCGGGAAGATGTAAATATGTAGTTGTGCACCTCGAAGCGATTTTTTCAAAATTCGACCTAGAATTTTTTTAATTTTATGTTTTATGCGATTTTTGGCATTTTTTCTCACCTAATTCGTAATAACGGCGGAAATTACGCTCGCAGCAAAACGGCATTTGTATCATCGGATAGAGGAGGAAATTTTCTTTTAAAAACAGTTTGTTCTGAATACGTAACATGATTTACCGATTTTTAGGAATTTTTTTACTAAGCATCTGCTTCGCGATTGTTTTTCGTAAAATAATTTTAAAACTGTCGCATCTTGAATTCTATCCGTCATAACTTTTATATATCTTGACAAATCGTGAAACATTCTTTTCTCCCTCTTTTAAAATAAAAACGAAAAAATTATGTAAATTAGATGATTTTTTACGAATTTTAATGCAGCCTAATGTTTAGAATTTAATAGCATCAACGCGATCTTACGCCATTCATTACATTGCGATCACGGCACGAGAATTTATGTTCGGTTGTTGCCACAGAAAGGATTAGAAAAAAGGATTTTTTCAACCAATCGAGTTTTTAAATGGGATATCGGAATTTCAATTCGCAAGTGAGGATCTATGACGTCAAATGCTTTAAGATACGTAAAAATTACTCCATAATTTTAACTCATTTATTCCAGCTCTATTTTAAACACAGGGAGACGATATTTTGATTAAAATTTACTTTAGAAATAAACTAAGAAATTCACGATTATTATTATTAGAAGTGGTATTTTAATCCGGTGCTTATTTAAAAATTGAAATGTTTTCACGGCGCTGAAAATGTTCATTTTAAAAGTTACAAAGTTCGTTTCAAAGCGCGATATATTAAATTTTTTCTATTTACTATTTTTATTTTTGGCATTTAATTTAGCGCAGGCGTTGCCTAACATACGCATGCAGGTTGCGAGTATAATTTTATTTTAACGTTGAATTACGTTCCTCTATAAAGGTTACATAACGCAAAGTTTTAATGATACCATTTGAAAACGATTATGCGAAATATCGAAATTAACTCCCTCAACCTACCGGGGTATCCTTTACGCAGTCAAACAGTGACGTCATAAATAAAAAAAAATGCGTGCAATTTGTAAACTCTGCAACTCTAACGCCCTGTCACAATTAAAGTGGGAATAAGTAGCTCCTCGAGATTACACAGTTTGATGTTTTTCAGGAGACAGGACTATGGAGGATATAAAAGATATCGCTATATTAGATACATGGATAGTTAAAATGGCACCCCTTGGATATTTTCTCCCCACAGTAAGATGAAAAGGTTTGCGGCGCTAAATACGCCCATCTTTTAAAACTATGTATAAATTAAATATATATGGAGAGTTTCCTTAATGGCAACCATTATGTGAAATGATTATTATTTTTGCTAATGCTTAAATTGCAAAGAATCGCCACAGAATCAAAAGATCCCATTGAGGCCAAATAATCTAAGCTGTTTCTTTAAAGGGAGCCTTGAAGAGGGAGAAGCGAATATAGATAGTATTAATGTACGTAATAGGTAGTATTATTAGATTTGTAAAGATAATATTAATAAATCGCAATGTACCACGTTAATAAATATTTCATGAAATTAAAAGTGTCCTGCTTCAACGGTTGTCTTACAACCAACTAAACGAAAAGTAATTCTAATTTGCGTTAATGTATCCCGCAGTAATTTCAACAGAGGAGATTACTTGAACTTTTTTAAAAATGAAATTCTGTTTTGTCACATGCAGATATGACTTTAGTAATAAAATATTCCCTTCTTCCCGTATGAAGAGCGGGTGCGCAGCTATTTTAAAAACATCTCTTGAAAATAGCATAAATGAATTCAGAAGACCTCAAAACGTGTCAATACACCAAAATCTCGAAGTCGAATTTTTTCATGATTACAATACTTTCCTTATATGGTACATGTTCGGAAAGAGATAAATGGTGCTCCATTTCATGTAGTGTCTTGGGTATTTAATGCTACAACTTGAGCCTAAACAACAGTATGATGTAGAAATAAGACCAGGTGCGTAGCCAGGAAATTTTTTCGGGGAGGGGATATGAGCCTGGACATTTTTTCGAGGGGTATATGAACTTATATATGCATAAATAGACGGAATTTCATCACTAATCCAAAAATTTCGGGGGAGGGTATATATCCAGATATCCCCCCCTCTCGTTACGCCCCTGAATAAGACATTTTGAAAGCCAGGAGTTCTCTGCAAACCATTAAGTTTCCACTTTTTTGATAGTGAATGACACTGACGTAGTTTTTTGAGTCATTATACTGCAATGATCAGGTTAGTACTCATGACACAAACTTTACATTAAGAGTCAAATAATTTTGCTCTTTTTTTTTTAATTCCACATCACGAATAATTTCGAATTACACATGAAAGGAAAATTTTCGTTTCCTACCGTGCGAAGAACGGCCACGCAGCTAGTAAAAAATAAAGAAGAAAAGAATGCTCGACATTCCGTAAGTGCTTTGTTTTGATGAGTGCGATGTCTCAACGAAGAATTTTAACTGAATCAAAAGCTTGGAGAGTTGTTGGTCGGTTAGAAGGTTGCTAAACACAAGTCAAAGTAGCAGAAGACATTGGAGTCGGGCAAAGTGCAATATCAAGGATCTGTAACCGCTTCATAAAGACTGAAAATGCAAGACGAAGACCAGGACAAGTCGTAGATTTGCCCCAACACCTAATGAAGTTCGATATTTTACTCTGATGGCTCGGAGACACCGAAATATGAATGCCACTCTTCTTCACCAATAACTTGAACTACCACGCGTGCCACATCGTGCACGCTTGGTAGATGCCTTCCTTTTCGAGGAAGGAATCGTATCAATGGAAATGGCCAGCGTATTCTCCTGACATGAACCCAATAGAACCTAGATTGTTCCCTCTTCAATCTCTGAACTTCCGAATGGCTGCTGCTATATTCATAAAAGTCGTGTTTAGGTTTTTTAAAGTAGCCATGCACTTACGAATGAAACCGCCTGATGGAAAAACTATTATGGAGTTAGCATTCCTGTCTCGAAAATGGGACAAGACAGGTAAAAGACTGGTAAAAGACAGGTAAAAGACTGGCACAAGAGTTTCAATTCAAACTGTCCAAAACCGGGACCACGCTGCAGGTCTGTAGGCTCGCCGACCGAATGGTATGTATTAGGTTAATAGCAAGGCATCGCGTAGGGTTCGCAGGGAGTGGGCAACAGAGCATGTCAACTGGGCGTGGCATGAAACGAAGAGTGCAATATTCTTTTCTCTGACAAGTCCCGCTTGTCTATTCATCCTGATAATAGGATTACTTCCATCTGGAGGGAACGTAGCACTAGAAACCGCCTGCATTCGTGCTCGAAAATGTCAGATTTAGCGGTGGGGGAATGATAGTCTATGCTGGTATCTCCATTGATGAGCGCACCGATCTCCACATGATTCAGAATGGAGCTCTGTCCGGTTGTGGATATAGGGATGCGATTCTCAAACCTTTTTTAGTCCCTTACGCTGCAAGAATTTTACATAACTTCATGCTACTGGACGACAGCTGCAGGCCACATCGTGGTATGGGCTGTCGTATTAGGCTTGGTAGATGACTTCCTTTTCGAGGAAGGAATCGTATCAATGGAAATGGCCAGCGTATTCTCCTGACATGAACCCAATAGAACATGTTTGGAAGAATCCAGGGAGACGAGTTGCTAGCCGCCTACCACCCCCACATACTCTCCGAGAACGAGAAATATCTCTTCTGGAAGAGTGGGACAGAAAACCCCAGTTCCTCATTAATAACCTAATTGATTCCAAGCCTAAAAGCTGTTCAACGTTGTTGGCAGATCAACGTTGTTGGCAGAAATCATACTCCCATTAAAAACATTTTCTTCTTGCAAAACCTTTTTTAATTCGTTTTTTCTGAAAATGCACAAATTTTGTTTTTTTTTCTTTTGTACCCAAATGCTCAATAAAATGCATAATTTTCTGCTAAGCATGTACATTTTTTTCTCATATAGACTAAAACATATGTCGATTATATATCAATCATCGAAATAATTGCCCGGCCACAAAATCCAGGTATAACCTCAATATCCTTTAATTATTTTGAACAGTGTAAAAAAAAAAAATAATAAAACATATAAAGTCTTTACTAACCTTTTAGGATGAAATCATAAGGTACAACACACTGATAAGGTTCTTGCTGACTTCTCTTGGAAGACGCACGGCAGCAGGAGACAGATAATCGATTTCCAAATTTTTGTGATTTTTTTTAAACCTGAAATATTTTTGTGATTTTTTTACAACTTAGAGTATGCATCAAGAGAAATTAATTGTAGATTATTGGCAATTCTGAGGTTTTAAGCGGTATCAGGCAAATAAAAGCAAAGCTCCCCGTCTTTTTTACATTTTCTAAATCCTTCACGGTGTCACTTTACATTGCTTAGCATTGTGAATATTTGAATACATAATCGGCAACGGTAGTAAAAATTTCTGAAACTGTTCTTATGCATAAAATTATAGAGTATGTCCACTAAAGTCCCTCTTCACTCTCTTAACTTCCGAATGGCTGCTGCTATATTCATAAAAGTCGTGTTTAGGTTTTTTAAAGTAGCCATGCACTTACGAATGAAACCGCCTGATGGAGAAACTATTATGGAGTTAGCATTCCTGTCTCGAAAATGGGACAAGACAGGTAAAAAAAAAAAAAAAAAAAAAAAAAAGTGAGTTAGTTCCAGAGCATCGTCGGTTGAGTCCGAAAAGAGACGTTGGGGACATTGTTGCGAAGAATGGAAAGACTAAAACGCGCATTTTTGTTCTTTTTGTTATTCCCTACACTCTGGAGTCCCGTATCTTGAACGGAAGTAGAAATGATTATCTTTCAGGCAAAAAACACGACACCTCAATAGGGGGCAGTGGTATATCGCTTGTGATCGCAATGAAAATAATATTTCCTTTTATTCACGTCATAAGCACTTCAGTAGAAACCAGGCATCTGGAAAGAAAAGCCATCTGTAAACGTAAAACGCAATAAACGAAAGCACTTGGCATCTTTCTGTAGTAAAAGGCTTTAATTATATTCGTTATGTGGAAAATATTTCCATTTCGGCACCAATTGAAAATATCTGATTCATCTACGATTCATTCTAATCAGGGGTTCTCCGCCATTTTCTACCTAGGAGCCCATTCTACAATAGCTTTTGGATGGTGGGAACCATTTGTTTTTTTAAGGGGAATTTATAGTTCGACATAGTTTTGCATCCCAACTTTCCATAACATAATTTAAGCTATAAATAATTACTAAATGATAAAATAAATAAACAAATTATTTGAAAAAAAAAATAAAAATCTGATGTCATATCCATTTTTTAATCTTATATGTAGAAGTGAAAGTTTCTGAGAATTTTATCATTTATAAAAGTCAGGCAGTATTTATAAGAAAAAAGATATCTCGAATAGAAAAAGTTCACGTGTCTCAAACAAAAAGTTAGTTATAATAATACTTCGTATCATTATTTTGCCTTAATCATTTGATGCAGGATCCATAAAAAATTAAAATATGAATGAAGTTCCGAGAAAATTTCTTTCATGGAAATAATAAGATTCTCAGAAATATCTATCGGATAATAAAAATGGATCAAGATAATGCATTTCTCGGAAATAGGAAGATGTTTATCTATTCACTTTCTATGAAAAAAAGTATTTCTGTTTTCCTGAATAATAAGTCGTAATAGAAATTGAAATATCTCCCTCTTTCTTAATATGTATATTTTTAAATTCATTACTTTGCGCTAAACTCGGTCAAAGTCATGTTTCATCAAAGTAACTGAACATTTTGCTGCTACCTTGTTTTTCCATCTTGCCTGTGGCTTCACTGATTGTTCCAGGACTGATTGTCCTAAGTAGACGGCTCAAACTACTGACTCCGACTTGGCGTCTAAAGTCAGATAAACGAAATTTTATACCACACAAGAGTTCATTTGAATAATTTTAAAATTATCTGAATTAAATAAATCCAAACTTTCCTGTACATATTCTTTTGAAAATAGAAATTAAAACTAAAATTGCTATTTTTATGTAGTGAAAATATACAGATTTTTTTTTTTTTTACTGTAGCTTATAATAAGAAGCATGTGAAACATGTTTGAATACCTAATTCGAACTAAATGTCATGTCGTTTTATTTATTGTTTTTAAAAAATAATTTTTTGTTTAGAGGGTATCATTATTATTTTAATCGAATTATCTTAAGAATTGTGCATGCTTTTATATTTTAGGGGCAAAAAACTACAAAAAGAAATAAAAAAAAAACGCAACATGAATTGATTACATTCTCTCATATATGAGATTCTCTGTAGAATAAGAAACGTATTCGATTGCCTAAAGCATGACATAAGTAAATAAATAACTGTATAAAAATGCCGAGAACTTATAAAATCAATTTTTGACTAAAGTGTACATCGAGTTATAGTAAACACATTTTGTGATGACACAATGCCTGCATATAAAAGAGAATGACTAAAATGATCAATTTTTAAAATGCATTTCAAAATAATAGTAAAAAATTAAAAAAAAACAATAATACTTATGAATTACAAACAAGTTCTCTGTAATGAAAATGACTCATCTGCGTTAGCTCTAAAATTTCTAAAATGTTATTTCTATTTATTTAACATAAGACATTTTAATGCTGTTGTCATTTTGTTTTGTTTGATATTAATTGACATAGTGAATTAAATGTTTACATCGCATTTTAAAAGAAATGTAAAATATACATTCAAAGTCTTTTTTTAACTCAGAAATGATAGGTACATTTCTGTGAAGTGCGCTTGCTTTGTATGTTTCTAGAAATAAACATAAAGTTAAACGTTTCTATCACAACACAATTCTCTATTCAAGTACATTTTCTTTTTTCTAACAGTTAGGGAGGGGAAGGAGGTTACGTAAACACACAAAACAATTAAAATAACGCTCAAAAATTCAATGGATATCACTGGCGTAAATGCAGTAGAAAAATGATTTTACGTAATGAATATTAGAACTGACAAACCTTCCATTTATGTATTACTGATTCTCAATTCCGTCTGAGAAGTAAAAATATTAAAAAAAATATATTTTTTACGGAAATGCTTTTCTCTATTTTGAAATTGTCGAATTTCGGAACCCCTTTGTTGTAAATGAAAAGTAATAAAGCAGGAATTGAAACGCATATGGATAACTAAATTAACATTGTTAGTGGTTTGTTTGGTTAAAGTCGAAGCTACATCAGATCTAAACGGCTTGGACAGTAGACTTTTCAAGGCTTTATTACCCGTATTCAATTTACATCTGAAGAAAACCTCCCAAAAAGGCAGACCATTATAATGAGAGTAGCGCTGCGTACCAGAACCATAGATTTACACACTTCAGCCATCTACTAATGCTCAATGCCTTATCCATTCTGCCATTGTCCGGCTTTGAGATAGTTCCATATGAAATAAAAATGTACATTTAAACCTTAGATTCTATCCAAACTATAGAAAATATAATATACTTTTTCGTTATATTATACGTTAAAAATTATGTTAGCTATGGATTACTTAATCTGTGCAGTTTTTTTATGTGTTTGTTTTACAGAATCCAAATTTTAACAATTTTTCTTTTGTTTTTCGATTCTTTTTGGTGCCTGTGAATTTTAAATTGCAAATGCCTTCTGAAAAATTGCCCCCAGTCAAACATTGTGCTCAACATAAGGATATTTCATTGTTGGTTGATGCATGACAGAACAAGGTGGTTGGGAGCACTTAAAAATTAGTAGAAAACTTCACATTCCACAGAACTTTTTAGCAGTATTAAAAGCAAATGAATGTTCTTGCAGCATGTAAAATCAACATTCGGATGCATCGTTTTTTAAACTTTTTTTAAAAAGTGAAATACAGTACCCAACAAAAATTTCCAATCTACATGGGCATAACATACATAATATTTTCTGTGAGAAGTATTGTCCCAACATTTCGGAATTTCTAATAGAAACACATTCATTGTCAGTAATTTTAATTAGGTTTAAATGAACATAATTTTGGGTTAGGAAATATCGCTCGCCATAAAAACTTTTAACCCGCAAAATTTAAGTTAAATACCCTGGAGGCTACCTACAGATATCTTTCCTCTGGAGCTGGTAAATAGAACACAGATTCAGTACAAATGTAGCAAATTGCTCACTTTCCCAGCCATCAGTTTAAAGGCCACCACTTGAAAGTACCTGTATCTAGTGTATTTCGATCTAGTGTCTTTCTTCCTGTACTTGCATCTAGTGTCTTTCATCTTTTAGATACTACATTATTGTCCTTCGCATGACCGGAATATAAAGAAAATAACATGTTTATATCATCACAATTAACGAATTGTAAATATGATGACAGTTTAATAATTTTAATAGCTCACAATGTTTGTATTTTTTATTAGCTTTGTATTTTAAAATGTGGTCGTAATAGTAACTTGCTGACAAATGTGAAAAATTGCTTTCTGGTCAGTGTACTATATTTTCCAGATTTATTTTCATTTCAGTTGACAAAATCTTATTTTGGATGAAAATAACGATACGCAGATACTTCGCGAAATCCCTTACTTTTTCGATATACTAAGGGAACTCTATTATGCCATTCTTTTTAACATTGCACTATTCAGTTAACATAAAAATTTAATTTCTGCTTGATCAGAAACACTTGTGATTATTTCTCCCTAGCATACACATTTCCGACTATTCTTTCCAAAAGATATCTTTGCCTTAAGACTCAATAAGCAATTCTGAGTCCTGGTTGGCAGTTTTTATTTGGCGAAAAATAATACTTTCAGTTCTTTTTCCACGCGCTTTCGGTTCTCTAAATATTGACCTATAGGAGCTCTGCTGGTTGTTCTGAATAGGAATAGACATGTATCCGATTAGAAAATATGTCAAAATAGAAAGATAGCATGCACTGCTACTCATATTCGGTTTTCCTTTTCAGGAATAGTTGTTGTGTAATGGACGAGGGGGGGCGGGAGAATTGATAAGAGTCCTCTTTCACCTTTTTGAGTAAATTATAGTTGTATCGTAAAAAAACGTATAAATCTGTAGTTTATTAATTCATTGAAAAATAATTTCAAATTAAAAAAAAACATAAAAATTGCTATGAAAGTAAAATGTACCTTACTCAATATTTTATGCACGAAGTACATCTAAAATTCTGTAAAACTGTATTTCACTTAATTCATCTACTCAAGAATGAAATGACAAAAAAAAAATAATTTGTGAAAAACTGATCATAAAGGGAAAAAAATTCTGTAGGGACTAAATTCAACTTTTCGATCACTTGATCTTTACCAAGTGAGTATCTATAGGCCTATAAGAATTCTTTTCTGTAGCCTCGTACAAAAATTATCACACCAAAAAGTTCTACAGTAATTCAGCTTACTCGAATGCACCATTTAGATACAGGCGCTTCTTAACCCTTTATCAGGCAGTGGTAAAATACTTACCACCTACGGTCTATTAAATACAGAAATCAATTGTCATTAGTGAATTTTCTGATTTTTGTTCAGTTATATTGGATGTATATTTTTTCCGTACGTCTAGATTCTAAATAATATTTGGCTTACGTACTTTTCTTTCATTCGCAATTTTAAGGAAAGCTCGAATAATGACTCGAAAATTGAGCATAAGAATCATCGCTTTTAATTATATATTTTTGCGTTTAATTCCGTGTACAAGCAGCAGGTAGTTTTCTGACTTTGATTTTGTGCATAATTTATGCATTCTCCTGCAAAATTTCTATGTTTGTTTAGTACTTGTTTCTCCACTTTTCACGTAGGATATTACAGTAGAGGGAAAATATATGAATTAATTCTAAGAAATGGGCCAGAAAAATTCCAAGTAATTTCGACTCTCTGCACATACCCTCACCTTATAAAGGGTTGAATGATTTCCATCCATACGCCGTAATGCATTTAAAATTCTTTTTTTTTCAGTCTCGTGAACAAACTCACTCTACACACACCAAATTCTATTCAGATGATGTAACAAGATAACCTACAGTATACACAACCAATTTATGTTTAATTAAAATGCACTGCTTGGACGTTATGAAATTCTCAAGATTTTGGGTCTGTAGTAGGCTGTAACGGTTAAGAAAAAATTTTTTTAGTGTGTGTGTGTGGGGGGGATTTGCCCTTTTGTAAAAAAAAAAAACAAAAAAAAACTATACTTCACACCTATGCACATCAAAATCAATTCCAGTAGTACAAAAGTGGTATTTTATACACGTAGCAAACTTTAGCTCAATCGAATTCACCGTCTAAGAATTTTTATGCTCACTTACATGCATAAACACATACACGCATACATAAATATATCAACATAAAAACAGCATAGATTAATTCAGTGTACTTCAAAACGTGTAAATTCATTAAACTCTCATAGTCGAATTTTTCATGATTACAGTAAATTAAATTCATGGTACATGTTTGGAAAGTAAATATTTGTTTTCTTACTTTTGACCTAATGCAAATGTCTACTTATAGCTAATCCTTTTAAATAGTAATAGACCGAACATGTTTCCTGAAACGGGCTAATGTTGTGAAACAATCGAGAAAAATTAATCATGCTTCTTCAATAAATGCACTATGAACTTATATTAACCATACACCAGTATGCGTCATGCAACTTTCAGAAAAATATCCGAAGTGCAAAAATTACTATTAAAAAGTCGACCGAAGCTTCATCCGTTAAAAGTATTAATACATAATACTTTGAGCATAATATTTTTTTACAAAACGTTTTCAAAAATTTTATAGATTTCTTTGTTTGCGCATTGTACAGATATAAGAAGCATTGTAATTCATTGGAGTAGCTATAGCATTTTTCTTAAGTTGTTTAACCCTTTGAGGCGCAATGGTTTCGCTCTGAGACCACCAAACTGTTGTCGTTTTGACTGTTGAAGGTCACGAAGAATAGATTGGATTTCTATAAAAATAGTTGCGGGTGACGTAGCTCCACGAGAATCCTTTACTTTTTAGCACGTAATTTCCCGTAAAAAAATTGTCACGATTATTTTTAACACCACTGACATCTGCCGAAAAATGGAAGAACGCGAGAACAGCCGGATCAATTGCCCAATGCTGAAAAAGGGCAGCCGTTGCCATCGCTCGACTTAACTACCAGCAAGATGGCGGACGATCGAAACGTTCATCGCGTGCCACAGATCTAGAGACCCTTTTTTGACGACAGCTGGCTGTGCTCGATCGTCTGCCATCTTGCTGGTAGTTAAGTCGAGCGATGGCAACGGCTGCCCTTTTTTCAGCATTGGGAAAGGGTTGCGCCTCAAAGGGTTAAAATTTGCATGATTTATTAAAAAATTACCTTTATGGAGATTAAAACCGTGAACTACTGCGTGAAACTTCACACCTAACAGTCTGGACATCTTATGTAGGTGATATCAGCTCTAATGACTGCGCTTTGAATTGTGGCTCTAACCCTTAACGCTGTGATCCAAAGGATTGTAACTGAAGAGCATTATATATGACAAACTGGAAGTAAAAACTATTTTTATTTAGAACTATTTTTACAATACTTAAATTGGTTAAAGTCGACACAGTTGTGAAGCTATTTCTGAAGATGGAGGTAAGGGGTATAAAAGGGTTAGGCTGGAGTAAGGAGCAGCGTTGGTAGCAGGAGCAGCGTTGGAAAAAGCAGCGTTGGTAATAGAAGCACGTTTGTAGCAGAAGTAGCGTTGGTAACAGAATCAGCTTTGGTAGAAGCAGCGGTGGAAGCAGAAGTGGCGTTGGTAAAAGAAACGTTGGTGGCAAAAGCAACCTTAGTAGACGCAGCTTTGGTAGAAGCAGCGGTGGTAGCAGAAGCATCGTTGGTAAAAGAAACGTTGGTAGCAGAAGTAACGTTGTTAGCTGGAGCAGTATCAGTAACATGAAGTCAGTTTCGATGAAAAAATCACTACTCATAGGCAAAAGCTTAGGCTCCAAGCATATAAAAAAGTCAAAAGTCATAGTTCGTAGTATAAAGTCGCCTCCGGTAAAAAAGGTCACGCTTGGGAAAATTGTCGAATCCGGTAAAAATGTCACGTTTGGAAAATTGTCGAATCCGGTAAATGCAAAACCTCGTTTTTCTAATTAAAATATGGAGGCAATGTACAAAAGTCGAAATGTTCCATTGTTATTTCAGTGGCCATAGCATTCCACTTTCTGACATCCTCTGCTGAAGAAGAGTCCAAAAAATATTGGATATAAGGAGCAATGACTTGAGCATCCAAGAATTTTTGTTTATTTCTCGGACAGACTTCCGGGTGCCACAAAGTCTGAAAAGTTTCCATTCTTGCTCGGAACCAGAATTTTGCAAAGTCTTTATCATAGACGACATTTTCTTTTATGTTAATATATTTTAATATGTTTTCTGAAATTTCTAAGCATGTATCCATTCGACTGAAAAGAGAAAAAAAAATGAAAAATTAGATTAGCTTCCGTAGTTACATGAAATATGAGAAAGCTTAAGTGTCCTGTTTATCATTGTTTTGTGCCATTATTTTTTTAAGCAAAAAGGAAATGTTTCCTCACAATGTATATACCTATTATACCTATATATAACTGCAGCTTAAGACAAACATTCGAAGGGTAGTTTTCATCATTGTTATTCTAGTCTATAAGACGCGTTAAATTTTCACTTGTTTTGTTATTTCACAAATATATGTCCCAAGATACCTTTTTAAATGTAAAATGTAAATTCAAGATATTTTCATTCCAGTATTGTTGGGTTTTTGTAAATTTATTTGAGAGGACAATCAAACCTTAATTTCTAACTAACTGAGGCGAAATATAAAGGTTCGATAGCCGGATATATTCAGTGGTATTTTCAGTTCCACCTGGAAACCATGATAATTTGTTTTCTGTTCCTTCCCATGTTATGAGCCAAACTGAGAGATTTTTCTCTGTCCAAAGGTCCTTGCCGAAATTGGCAGAACAGTTTGAAAAGTATTCAAGAACAGTTCCAATAATGAACGCAAGATGCAAGTGGAATATTATACGTGGTATCATCGAAATGAAGGAGGAAATCAGATCGAAACGTAAATCATTTAGTTATTTAATTTCAATTATCAGTCCTACATCCGTATTATGGAGTCATTAACAGTCCTCCCCATGCAGTTTTCTTTACAGTGCATAAAAATTTAACCCATTTAATTGTTTTTTCTTTATATATTAATGTACCGAACAAAACAAAGAAAAACCCAAAGAATTAAAATAAAAGGAATTATTCAAAATATTAGAAAACAAATCTGAGTTAATGTTTCCTCTACTCAAATTAGTACATTTCATTCTATGTGAGTTTGTATCGTGAATTATTCATCGATACGATAAGAATGTTTGTGGTAATAAACAGAAGGTGCATAAGAATACACGAGATTAAAGAATCAAATAACGTATATGGTTTTCTAACTATCCTTGATTCTTACCCATTTATGTAATTTTTCTCATCTTCCCATACTTTCTTTCTCAATAGTTTCACTTAAGCATCATCAAAAATATCATCATCGTTTTCAGCATCATTGTTTCTCACACAGCACCTTAAAGTGGAAAATTCTCAATTAAGGATTTTCGTTATTTTGACAGCAAAATGTTTGTCAATGTCTGTTACCCTCTGCATTAACAAGACGAAGTGCTCTGTATAGAAACTTACACCTAACTTAAATCGACAACAAAATGATATTTTCTGAGCTACTTTTCCACTGATTTAATATTAATATGTAGATATACACCCTCAAACATTGAAATGCTTTTAGAGATGGAAATGAAATTCATAAAAAAAAATCCTTGCATTCAACAAACCACACCTAAATTCAAGGCTTTGAGTTTCAAATTCTTTCAACAGTTGATGACTTCAGTCCTGATGTGAAACATATTGAATGGACAAATTCAAAAAAAGCTTTTATTTTGAAGTCTGCTTTACAAATCAAAATATGCTAAATGTAGCATTCAAATCTGAAAACAATCTTAATGTAAGTTCCAGTTTAAAAAAAAATAATTGTATAATTACAATTTTATTAAATGTGCGCAATATTCACACTGGTAAATGTATACACGTTTATCATAATGGAATCGGATTCAACGAAATTTACGAATTTGGTAGGGTGTGAAAAAAAAAACAAAATTATGAATGGGTAAAGGAAAATTTACGTAGGCATACTTACAATATAGGTGAGAGAACTCTTTTTAGAGCTTTCAAAATATTCATTATTAACTCAGTTCAAAATCGAAACATACAAATTAAAATAAATTCAAAAATCAATACAAAGTTTTTCACAACGATAGCTCAGTATGATACTACGAATTCGCAGTTTCGTTTAGAATTAAAGAATACCTTTGTTGAAATAGTTACTTGCATAACAATGTGAGTGCACAGTGGAATTGTTAAATTTTCCTGCTTTTAACTTTACTCTCGTTGTAAATAAAGTAGTTTTGTTGTCTATGCATGCAACAACGAATAAATTCGAAACTTCAGATTCATTTTTTGTTGTCCTTCTTGTTTATCGCAATGAAAATCCATCTTTTCTGTCATTTACTATTATCAACTTATAGAGCTTCGAAGATTTTAAAATCAGAATTCTTTCTTTTTTCTTTGATAGATTTTTTCTCCTTCAATTATATTTTGCGGCCAGATCCAGCTAGACGAGCCACACAGTGGAAGTGTTTGGAAAGCTGGTGTGGTGATCTCCTATTGGTGCAGCAGTAGATTCCGCCGTAAAATTTTGTTTCACAAACGTAAGCTCCAGCAAAGATAATTAACGTCATGTCGTGGACTGAAAAGTGTTCTTTTACAGAACAGGATCATCTATGCGTCCCTTGAATTTCTTCCTTCCCTTTAATTAAAGGAGACCTATAAAAACCTTGAACGCGTGCTGACAAAACTAACTTATTCAGACCACGTAAACTAAATAAAATCTTAGTATATAGTAATGTGGCGAAATATAATTACACACATACTTACACATACACTTCTTGAAATGTAATTCCTATTTTCTTTTGCATGTAAAAATTTTGTAATTTAAACAAGTCTATTTTAAAACCAACCGATATACTTTTCTTGTATCTTTGTAATTTTTGAATAAGTAGTAGTTGTAAGAGAGCATCATTTACATAATTTATTTTTAAAAAGTCATGTTTGTTACATTTACACTATGTAAGACCAACTTTTTGTTCATCCGGAGACATCGAATTTGACAAGACTTATTAGTATTTTTAATATTTTTATTATTATAAAGATTGTCATAAATATTGACACAGAATTTATAGCAGCACCACCATCAATAAGAATAATTAAAAGTAAATCTATAATAGTTCTTTTAAGTTCTCACAATAATTAATATGGGATATAATAGTCATAAATTAACCATATTATTTTTTCATTATTTGTTAATATTTAAACAAAAAGCAATTATATTTTCTATTGTAATCATGTTTTTACTAGCCACAAATTGTAATCCTATCTGAAAATATTTAGATGAAAACTTTAATTGAGTAATCAGCATTATTTCTAGCATAAAATGTAGGTTTTACCAAACATTCAGCGTTTTTGCTGTAATCCAGTACGAAAAAAAAAAAAACATTACAGAGTAAATAAAACCGCCTAATTTTTCTGTGGTTGGTGTAGGAAGGAAAAAACACAATTTATTCCCCTGGGTTCGCAAAACTTTATTTAGATATTTTCAATTATTTAATTGGCGAATTCTCAATTCTCGTCAGCTACAAAAAAAACTGTATGATAAATATTTGTTTTTTCTCTGAGTGACATGTTGTTTGTTAGTTCAAATAATCTTTTGTAGGAAACAAAAATAAAAATTGAGCTAGAAAAACAACTGCTTACACTCCATTTTTTTTAATGAGATATTTTATCCAAAATTTTTATGCTTTTTTTCTGACGACGCAATTTAATGTTAATAAAAAGTAGTTCCTTCGTACGCAAAAATAAATTATTCAGAAATTATCAGAAAGAAAAAAAAATAAAAGTTTAAAAGAATGTGTTAATAAGAAAATTAAACACTTTTTAAACAACGAGAAAAACAGGAAGGAGATATTTTTCTTCACTTTTCTTACAGCGAAAAATTCTCGGTTTATCAATTAAAATAGCAAAGAATGCATAAGAACATCAACGTAGATTTTGTAAACCTGAAGAAGCAAGTGAAAGGAAATTATAAAAGTTATCTGGTGGATTTCTGATCATAGATTTTATTCAACTCTCTTTTAATATACATGAAACATAAAATCTATAGAGAAAAAAACAAAACAAAAAACGTAATTTTAATAAATGTAAACTCATAGTAGAAATCCAGCTTAATCGCAAATCATCTCCAGTATAAAATTGTAAGTTTCAGAAAAACTTAACTTTCTGTTAAGCTCATTAAAAACACAACTTTCCATAAAAAATAAAAATATTCGAATATCTAACCACAGTAGACCATATCAGAGTTCCGCTAGCACATACGGCTGCTTATTAAAAAGAAAAAATAGTATCTTATATTTTATAACCTGTCAATTTTTCATAATCGAAAACGTGATGCAGCATATTCTCTTTCTGCGCCCATCTTCTTTTGCGATATTCTGTATTTGTAAACATCACTGTGTCCACCATAGCTGTCGGACAATATCTTTTCAGACTGTACATCAAAGTTAAAAAGATCTGCAAAGCAATTAAAATCTTGAAAAACTTCTTTTTCATGATAAACTTAGGGGATGAGACACTTTGATTTGCCTATCCTTTGGCGCTGTCGAAGGGTCGCCATGCACGTACTGGCGGTGCTAGTTCGACACATTTCATAGAATCCAGCCTTGCAGAGGCTCATTCGAATGAAGTTCGATTCGATATCGTACACGGATAACCAGCAGCATCGACTTAGGGCAGCAACTGAGATGCTGAAAACCTTACTCGACGGGGATGGTGAGTGACTCTGTGCCGTGAAAGGCACTGTGTTGCACCTAATACCCCATTTACCTTCAGCAACTAGCTCTGTCTTTCACACTGAGCAGGAAAGCTCAGTGCCCCAAATCATATGTTTACTATTAGAGCAAGAGCAGGGCGACAGCCAGAACTTCGTCATAGTATAAAAGCTGAAACTTTCTCTGCGCATCCCCCCCCCCAACAGAGGTAGGAACAATAGGCCACTATAAAGTCTGGATGATCGTGGCTTTGTCAGGTAACAGGTGGCAAAGGTGTATCAAATGGCCGAAAATTTCGTCATTTCATAAAGCTTCATTTTTTTATAGGTTCTTCTTCGCAATACTAGAATTCACTTGATCCCTTGCCAGACACTTTTCCATCGTGGCAAACCCCCTCCAGACAATCTCAAAGTCTTGAAAAACGCAATTCTATTACGAGCGCAATTCTATTTGAAAAACGCAATTCTATTACGAAAGTTCGCGCGTAAGAAAGTTCAGAAGTGGGTCATTCCACGTCAGATCAAACAGTGCAGTTCACCACACCAACTCGGATTTTTCTCAAATTTTATATAGATGATTTATAGGCTAAGACATCTACAAATCTCAATTTTGAAGGTTCTACGATAATTAATTATCGAGAAATTAATTATGCAAATTTTTAAGTTTTCTGCAAGATGCACCAACTTTTTTCTCAGTTCCTTAAATAACTCCTTACCTGTAAAAGTTACTGAAGTGAAAATTTGTTTCTAGGAGTAACTTTTTACGCTGATTCCAGAAATGTTATCGAAATTTGCGTATCTTCTATAGTTTATGCATGAGCAGTACATTTGCTAAAAAACATCATGAATTTTTTTCGGCATGTCTGATCACAGACACATGTTTTAAATTTTTATATGTTGTTAAGATGGAATAATCCTACATCCCAAAATAATTTCATCTTGGCTTTCTGCTCAGGAGCAGAGAAAAAAAAAATTGTATGTATGTACCTACATATGAGGATTTTCATATGAAATATTTATACTGAAGATGAGAAAATTCAGAAGCGTTAGTCAATTTTCCTATGTCTTTTAAATTGATATCTGAAGTTTAACTACTACTCCAGGCATTTGCAAAAACTAGAAAATACATAAAAGTGCTTGTATCGGAAAACGTAAAACAAACAAACAGCAAAAAATGCATGTCACAGACAGTGTTCAATTAAAAAAAATTTTAAAGTTAAAATTTTGAATTACTTTTAATATAACCCTGTTGTTTTGGCAATCATCCATCAGCCAATAAATTTTTGGAATTCTGCATGATATTGAACTCAAAAGAAATAACAATGTTTAATAAAACATATATATGAATATATATATATATATATTAGGGCTACCGGAAAGTTCTATCTATTTTCCGTATGCAATATTTTGCCGAGCCGAAACTACTGAAGCTAATAACACGAAATTTAGCACAAGTGGGATTTTATAGCGAAGGTGATAGATTAGAGAGTGTTTTCAAAAATTCGTAATTTATAGAGGACAAAGGCCCAAAATGTTCTTTTCACACATTCTGAATCTCAAGGGGATTCATTTCGGATCTCAAAGAAGGAATGAGATATCGATAAAATTCTTGCTGTAAAATACACAACACTCAAGAATGCCTAAAAATCGATTTCAGAACATTTCGAATATAATCCTCCTAGGAGGGTAGACGTAAAAGTTTGCCGTGAATAACTGGTTACATGAATTTATTCTGCAATATATCACAAAATGTGCAATTTGACAATGTGCCTGACATTGCTATGCTAGTTGTTGTAACAATAAAAATTTAATACAGTATACAGTAAAACCTATTTCAAATTGCTGTATCCACAAAACTAGCCAAAGCACAATTTTGTTCGCATTCTGTTATAGGTAAATAAGTACTGTAACTTACAGGAATTCAATTCTTTCAATAAACTCTGTTCCTTCAATTGACTTGAATTTCAATGTCCTTCAATGTCCTTCAATTGACTTGACTTTTTTTACGTTTTCCGATACAAGCACTTTTATGTATTTTATAGTTTTTGCAAATGCCTGGAGTAGTAGTTAAACTTCAGATATCAATTTAAAAGACATAGGAAAATTGAGTAACGCTTCTGAATTTTGTCATCTCCAGTATAAATATTGCATATGAAAATCCATGATATATTCGCATAAAATACTAATTCGCATAAAATATAGGTACATACATACAATTTTTTTTCTCTGCTCCTGAGCAGAAAGCCAAGATGAAATTATTTTGGGATGTAGGATTATTCCAACTTAACAACATATAAAAATTTAAAACATGTGTCTGTAATCAGACATGCCGAAAAAAATTCATGATGTTTTTTAGCAAGTGTACTGCTCAAGCATAAACTACAGAAGATACGCAAATTTCGATAACATTTTTGGAATCAGCGTAAAAAGTTACTCCTAGAAACAAATTTTCACTTCAGTAACTTTTACAGGTAAGGAGTTATTTAAGGAACTGAGAAAAAAGTTGGCGCATCTTGCAGAAAACTTAAAAATTTGCATAATTAATTTCTCTCTAATTAATTATCGTAGAACCTTCAAAATTCAGATTTGTTGATGTCTTAGCCTATATATCATCTATATAAAATTTGAGGAAAATCTAAGTTGGTGTGGTGAACTATCTCCAGTTTTGTGTTTGATTTGACGTGGAATGACCCAAGTAGCAGTATAAAATGTGCTTGACACTTTGTGACAGCTTGACGTACTTCGTCGTGGGCGTTTACGAACACAACAGCTTTCCATGACTTTGAGGTTGTCTGGCGAGGGTTTGCCACGATGGAAAAGTGTCTGGAAAGGTATAAAGTGATTTCTATTACTGCGAAGAAGAACATATAAAAAAATTAAGCTTTATGAAATGACGAAATTTTCGGCAATTTTATACACCTTTGCCACCTGTTACCTGCCAAAGCCACGGCCCTCCAAACTTTAGAGTGGCCGATGGTTCCTACCTCTGTTGGGGAGGGGGGGTATGCGCAGAGAAAGTTTCAGCTTTTATACTATGACGAAGGTCTGGCGGTCGCTGGCTCTTAGACTATATCAGTTCTCCGGGATATTTGCTGTGCGTGCATCGCGCGTGCCTATTTTGTGATGCACGCACTGTTCTCACGCTCTTTAGGGTGAGAATTTTCGACGAAAAAATATGGCGGTTGTCTTTTTAAACTCCCAGTTTCTGAATCTATAACCTCAGCTGTGCTAGTCAATTTATTTCCTTTCACAGAATTCTGAGCTCGTACCTATGACTATAACTGTACCTAATTGTCATTAAGAAGTCTGTATGAGTCGACTCAGTAAGGTTAAAGGAATGGCTGTGAGAAGTCCATATACATGGGGATAGATTTTTATTATCGTCCTGTATATGAGTTTGCGTTTATTTAATAATGAGAACAGAAATTGTTGAACGCACCTCTAAATTATTCTGCCATCACCCAAACATTAACTGCATGCCTAGACCAATTTAATTCATGTCCAGTTTTTTTGTACTTTCAATCTATGCACTAAAAGAAAGGAGCTATTCTGAATTTCTTTTGAAAATAAAATTTTGTCTTTATCACAGTACACTGTTAATAAAAGTAGTTAAAACTGCATCACAGAATCGAGCTAAATTCCCTGCATCCTTGCTATGGAGAAAATTTGAACCACGATTTGGTGTTTAAACTGATCAATGGAACCAAATTGGGTTCAACTTTTCTCCAAAAAGGTTTGCAGCTAATTTAGCACCATTTCAGGGTGAAATGTTGAACTGCTTCTATTAACGGTGTAGAATAACTGCAGTAGAGCTTCAGATAGTTTAAAGAGACACTTTTTTCGCGATGTATCATGTCTACAGAGAACTGGATTAGATTTCCTGAACCTGCATATCTTCGACTGAGCGGTGCACAGCGGCTGTGTCAAAAAACTTCAAGCCCTGAGGCTTCAGATAGTTTTAAAGAGACACTTTTTTTTTCGCGATGTATCATGTCCTACAGAGAACTTGGATTAAGATTTTCCAGAACCCTGCCATATTGTTTCGACTTGAGCGGCTGCACAGCCGGCTGTGTCAGAAAACTTCAAGCTCTGTGGCGCCAGATAAACTATTCGATCGCCCGCCGCATTGTTGATAGTTCAATGGATCGACGGGAGCGGCTGCAGTTTTTCATTGTTGAGCAGTCTGTCCAATGGGTGTTTTATACTGATGCGAAAATGTTTGAGTTTCAAATGGTTAAGAGTGATAGAATAAAGTGAGACTTTATTATAGCTTCACAAATGGTTCATTGAGTGTCGAGGCACTTTTCCTGGAGCCTATTTTACGTTTTATTAGCGGTTTCTGAATCCACTTATCCGAGCAATAAGAAAGAAATTACTTTTAGTTGAAAAACGGTGTTAAAAGATTTCAAAACGGTGCAGAATTTGCTGAGCTGAAAATGGGAAATTCAAATCACAGCTTTTCATAACACTTCTATTTTGTTGTTTATTAACATAAAGAGGTGAAAAAAGACATTTATATAATTTATCAAAGTTGATAAAATGAGTACCAGTCAAGGAAATGTACGGGTGTTTTAATATAACAATAAAATAAAATCATTTATCAAAAATTGTATGTTATGCATTGAATGCATTACTATGCACGCTATGCATTAACAGATAATCTGATTGTGGTAACAAAAAATTTATTTATTTGTCTCTTTCTTTTACTTTAAGAAAATAAATTTAATTTTTCTCATCTGGTAAAACTCAAAAACATTTATCAGAAGATCTATATTCCGTTTTTAAAGATATCATACTGTCAATGACATATGCATTGTTTTAATAGAATGAAAATTTCGAATATTCTTGGTTTTAGATCTATTCTGGATCCGTACCCATTTATACATTTTTTTTTCTCCTGTCCAGATTTGTTTTCTTGGTAGTTTTACTTCAACACTTCAAAAAAGATTATTAATTCTTACGGAATTTCACCTACAACACTACAACACATATATAAAAACAAATATTGAAAAATATGTGGAAGATTCGGGAAAAAAAAATAAATGATGTTTACAGAACAGTACTGAAAGTTCTCTGAACGTTGATTGTCGTTCACAGAACGTGTTGTTCTCCCACGGATATCATTCTAAAATTTTTGAAAAAAAAATATTTCTATAAAACACATTCTTTTAGATGAAAATGATTTTCATACGCAAAAATCAAAAAGACTTATTTCTAATCCAAATTCATTCTAAAAACCGCTAAAGAAAGGCAAACATCATTCTGCAAAATTTTGATATATGCAAATGCAATCTGTAAGTCATTGAACTGCCGTCTTACACAAAAGGAAATGGCTTTTAAAAACTGCAAAGGGAGATAAAATAATAATTGAGACATGTAAAATTTTAATTATTCTTCCGTTGTACTGGAAAAATTTTTTTAAGGAAACATTTACAGATAAAAATTATGACTCTTGAATGGTTGGGAGCAGCTGGCTTCTGATCGTAGACATTAGTTAAGTTTTGCCATTTCATATGGAAAATGAATAATACACAGCTTGCAAAAGCATGAAAAATTTAATATCATTCATTTCTTTTACTTACGAATAGATGTTCTTAGATTTTTCTAAAGTAAAAAGGCATTTTAGATCATAAAATTTCGTTTTAATTTTATCAGACTGATAACGCGAATAATCATCCTAAATAATAGAGATTTTTATACAAAAGAGTTTCATAAACTTTAAAAAAACTTGATTTGTCAGCCATGACTACATGTTAAAATGAAGTTTTTCAGTAAATTATTTGAGAAGACTTTTTTTGTAAATTTAAACACAAAACCGATTTTTTTTCTTATGCCAGCATACTTTATTTTACAAAATTGATTTCAGGAAACAAAATCCACATAGCACAAAAGGAAGGCATTTCTTACTAAACATGATGTGTTTTTATGGTAAAGCCGGTAAAAAATCATTATACACGAAAACAAAACCGTATAGTTCTTACACCGTTGCTACAGTCAGGATGAATACAGATTGACTACAGAATTGAATTTATTCCGGAGGATTGTTAAAACTTTAAAGCGCATATTTTCGATTACTTAATTAGTGAAACCTCAATTCTATTATGTTGCATAAAAACTGCATAGCAAAAAATTCTTTTTGGGTAGCGTTTACTGATTCATATAATTATTTTTAAGAGTTAACATTTATTTTAAAGTTGGTATAGAACAAGGGTTGTTTACGAACAAAGGTTGTTACGTTTTATCTCCGTCTAATTTTTTTTTTTTGTCTCACTGGACAGGTTCTAATGTCAATTAACAGTAATTACTCCGCAAGTAAAAACAAATTACTCAGAAGTTATCAGGTTCATAAAAGTCAAGTACAAAAAATTTTCTCAACATAAAATTGCAACCTTCAATAAAAAACGAAAATACAAAACACAAAGGCACACGTTTTTCCTTCACATTACTTCATAAAAATAAACAAATGAATCAATAAATAGGTTTTGTTGACTAAATTGACACATAATACAAAAAAATCTAATCGTAAATTTTGTAATACTAAAGAATAAGGTAAAAGAAAGTGATAAAAGTTTTAGGTACACTTTTGATCATACAATTTACCTTTAGAAAACAATTTTCATGAAGCACAAAGCATAAAATCATAACATAAATGCGGCTAATTAATTTTGACATTGCATTAAACTTTAACAGACTGAATTGAGATCCAGGAATATTTTTAATTAGTTTTTTGCATATTTTGTCTTCTAATGCGTTTTTTAAAGGATATTACATATTTAAATGGGGGTCGGAAATTTTTTTACATAATAATCATTGCGTTTTCAATTGAGAGTATGGTCATTTCTGACTATAATTTACACAGGTTTCAAAGACTGAATATGCCGATGGGTAGTTTAAATAATAAGTGAAATATTAAAAATGTTAGAAAAAAAATATTTTTTTTAAATTTATGTAAAATCATGAATTAAGTTTGAAGAGGGAGGGAGAGTGTTTTAAAAACATCTCTATAAAAATTTATGAAAACGTCTATTTTCATGCTTTTTTTCCATTTCCCCAATAATGATAGAAATGCAATTTCTATATAAAAATTTTAAATGAATTTTTAACTTTAACTGCTATTTTTTTTAAATCAATATGCATGAAATTTCATTTGTGAAAAATTTTTATTTGGATGTTCCCAATTGGGAACATTGACTTGTAAAAGGTTAAAAAATGATCATCAGCATGAAATTGAGAAAAATTCATTGTTTTCTTTTCATAAAAAATCAAACAAATAAAACTTTTAATTTTTTTAAAATTATAACATTCATTCACACACTCATTTCTTCAGGTAAACCAATCATAGTTGATATATTATGATACACTTATAAGTATTTTTTACTTAAAATACTTTAGTTTATTTCATTATATTCCTTAACTTCTAGTACTAATGTTAATTTTGAAATGTAATGGGCTCCAGTCACTTTAAAAACATTCAATTAAGAACTTTGGGTGTTAATTCAATATTAGGAAATTTTACTTGATCTAAAATTCATTGCTTTCTCTGATCCCAGTTCTATCTTTCTAATTATAACATTCATTCAAACACTCACTTCTTCAGGTAAACCAATCATAGTTGATAATTATCATACATTTATAAGTATTTTTAACTTTAAATACTTTTGTTTATTTCATTATATTTCTTTAACTTTCTAGTACTAACTAGTACTAATGTTAATTTTTAGATCTAATGGGCTCCAGTCACTTTAAAAACATTCAATTAAGAACTTTGGGCGTTAATTCAATATTAGAAAATTTTACTTTATCTAACACGCATTGCTTTCTCTGATTCCAGTTCTGTCTCTCTATCTGAAAAGATATATTTACGTATGTTTACATCCATTCATGATGAAAACTCAAATTGCCGAAACGACTTCTAAATTATCCTGTCTTTGTTTAAAAATTTACTACATGCCGTTGTTAATTCATTTACGCTGCGAACTATCTTTCCGTAAATCTTTGTTTCTAGACTCTGTATTTGAGTAAAAGGAGAATGCCTCAAATATCATGATAAAAAATTGTCGTTAGAGCTGTCAGAGAAACTAAAATTTACCGATCGTAAAGGCGTTTTGATATATTGTAGGGAGACTGCTTTGTTGTAAAAAATATTTGAAACGTGGAAGTTACGCTAAGACTTCCATAACCTTATCATAGGCTTTTGATTTACTTTTCAAATTACAAACATTACTTATGAAAGTGAAGATCTTTGTTTACTGTTTTCTTTTTGAGGAAAAGAAAATGAAATTTCAGAGATAATAAATATTTGGTAGATAAAATATATTTTATTTCTTTAATGTATTTACTTTCAAGTAGTTAAGAAATGTCGCTGTTCTTGTTAGTATATTAAGATACTAAAAAATAAACTCATGAAAATTAAAGCAAAATATAAGTATCTCAAGACTGAGGCTAGAACTGTTTTTAACCCATTTGTGCCTGGATATTTTTGCGACTTTCTTCGATTTTTACTGATAACAGAAATAATAGATAAATTTCTGATGTCAAATTCTTGAACAAGGGATGATGTTTTAAAAAATCCTTATGCATAAAAATCGAAGTATCAACATCTTACTTGGTCATGTTAAAATATTTTGTAGAGTTGAGGGTCAATACTCAAGAATAAAGGCTAGGAAAAATAAATAACGTTTTCGACTAATAGCGAAAATGCCGTCCCAAAAAAAGGACACTAGGCATAAATGGGTTAATGCTTCTTGGCCTTCAGTACAAAATGAGGTGCTTGTACAGTAAAAAAAAAAGGAGAAAATGAAAAGGCCTTATCTGTCAACATATTGTAATTTCAACTCCACCTCGATAAGCAGTGGTATATATGTAATTTGCAAAGCGATTACACAGTTACATGAAGAAAAGCAATGTCAATGAAACACGAGTTTTACTAGAATGTTTATTTAAAATTTGCATAAATATCAGGAAGTTTATTCACAGAAATTAAGACAGCAGCTCTTCAGACTATGTGACAGCAGCAACTAAACTAAAACTTTTGTGGATAATGTGTGTTATGATGCTACATCATCCAGTTTACCCCTGCCGTAAATTACCGGCTCATGAAAACAGAAACGATTTCGAAAACCTACCTATAAAAATGCGCCCCTGTCTCTCTTACATTAGCAAATTGTATGTAAAAGTCCACACTGTCAAAAATGGTCATATACATGCTAAGCCATATCTCACTTTTCAGTTGAATAAGTCTGAATAGAATGCATTAAATGTACAATTTAAATGAAGCACAAAAAAGGGTATGTAATTCCGACATAATTTTTTTTTCTTCAAAATTTTAAAAGTTCTTTTAATTAGATTATTTCTTCCATAGCACATGCCATCAAATAAAATTTTACACGAATCCCAGTTATACATATTTTACAGTTTTATTTTTTTAAATGTTAACGGCGGTTTTATTGCCAAACAATCATCAGAATGAATGCCAAAAGAAAATTAATCCTTCAGCTCATAAAATGCAATCAAATGAGTAGTTAGACAATTATCTCGCATTAAAAACGAATTATTTTAAACTGTTCACTATACTAAAAATACTATTACTTTGAAAATACTATTATGCCTACATTTATCGCAGCTATAACTGACTGCTATTGTAAAAATAAAGTTCATAGATTTTCTATATATTAACGCTTAACTAATTCTAAAAACTTGATTACATATCCTTTACTGTTACTGCTGTGTTACACGTATAATACAAACTTTCGAAATATATTAAGCGTTTTTGATTTTGATTTTCTTTGAAAAAAATGATAAATTTAAGTGGTGCAAGTGGTTTTTTTAAGTGGTGCAAGAATAGAAACTATATAAACTATAAATGAGTTAACATACTTTTTACTATATTAAGACAGTAAATGCTTTAAGGGGACTTAGTACCTTTAAACGTTCAAAAAATCGATTTTTCAAAAATAATTTTAAAAAATTGTATAGAATGTTCTGAACATTTTACAACAAACCGCATCAAAATCGGGCAAAAATTACGCCTGCAGCAATAAAAAACGTAAGTGACGACAGCCAGCTGCCCTTCAAACCAAATGTAAACAAACCCTTTTTCGACTAGTTTCGGTTTCGGAGTAGAGGTTGTCGGCTGCTTTTGGACGCTACATTCTTATATTTTCCCGCACTCCAGTTACTTTTAGGCTCAATATTTATTTTCTTATCGCTGTGAAGGCGACATACAACTCTACTCCACACCACGTTTTGTTTATGCATATCCATGTGTTGTTTTGCTAGTATCTTACTATTTGAACGCTTCTTTTCATTGTGCTAACTTGTGTCACGCTCGTTTTCTCTGTGATTTAATATTTTTTATTCATTTTGTAAAATGTCGAGTAAAGCACAGCGTAGATCTACTGATTTTCGTCAAAAAAAAAGATCTTTTCGTGGGAATCAATATAGTGCGAATGCATTGAATAATTCGGATGATTCCTGCAGATTTACGTCTGCATCTGCTAAAAAACTTTGCTTAGAGGATCGTATAAAAGTAAATATACCAAAGCCTAGCAGTGGATATCGACTTATTAATATTGATATTTTGCTGGCAGAACTGTCACAGTTTTTAGTATGCAACTACTGCAGCTCTAAAGCAGTTTTAAAAGAGAAAGTGATCTATGGATTGACTTCTGAATTGTATGTTGAGTGCTGTACTTGTAGCACACAATACAGCTTCAAAAGCTCACCAAAGACTGAATCAAGCCACCATGAGTATGAAGTTAACTGCAGATTAATTTATGCCATGCGTACAGTTGGATTAGGATTAGGTGGACTGAAGAATTTTTGCACAGTAATGGATTTGCCTCCACCTCCTTCTCAAAAGGCCTATGAAAGAATCTTGGAAAAAATAAAATTGGCCACTGGGGAAGTAGCTGAGAAGTCCATGAAGAATGCAGCGGTGGAAGAAATTTCCTCTACTGAAAGTGCAGAAATCTGTGTCAGTGGTGATGGCACATGGAAGACTCGGGGCCACACTTCTCGCATTGGAGTGTGCAGTGTCATCGGAGATGTGACGGGAAAGGTTATCGATGTTGAAGTTCTGTCTTCCTATTGCAAGGGCTGTGATGTGTGGAAAGGACCAAAATCCGGTAAAGAGTATGAGAACTGGAAATTTAAGCATCAGCCACACTGCAAAAAAAATCATTCTGGCTCTTCTTGTAAGATGGAAGTAGATGGAATGCGACGTATTTTTGAAAGATCAGAGTCTACAAGAAATGCCAAGTACGTAAAATACATTGGTGATGGCGACACTAAAACTTTTCCCGTACTCCAAAAGAGTGTTTCATATCCGGTGGAAAAAGTGGAATGCGTTGGACATGTGCAGAAGCGAATGGGTTCCAGATTGCGGAAATTAAAACAGATGAACCGTGGGAAAAAATTGTCTGATGGCAAGAGTCTTGGCGGGAAAAACCGACTTACTGATAAATTGATTGATAAACTGACAGTGTATTATGGTAACGCAATTCGAGAAAACAAAAATTCTCTCGAAGGCATGCGCAAAGCCATTTGGGCAATTTATTGTCATTACAGTTCGAGCGATAAAAATGTAATGCATCACTTCTGCCCCGTCGGTGAAACATCATGGTGTGACTACCAGAAAGCTGTTTCAAACAACAGTGTTTCTTCATATGTGCATAAATGTACTGTGCCAGCTGTAGTGATTAATGAAATTAAACCTATATTTGCAGAACTTTCTGCACCGAAATTGTTGAAAAAATGCCTCGGTGGTAAAACGCAAAATGCAAATGAGTCATTTAACTCTACTGTTTGGAATTTTTGCCCCAAAACATCAGGGTCATCAAAAACTATAGTTGACATAGCGGTTAATGAAGCTGTAATTCTTTTTAATGAAGGTATGGCAGGTCGAGTAAGTGTTATGAAATGTCTTGGTTTTAAACTAGGTCATTTTTCAGTTACTTCTGCTTTTCAAGCTGATTATGTCCGTGTAAGAGGAGCAGAAGTAAAAATGAAATCCTCAACATTGGAGACCCGTAGGGCTAATCGAATGAGGAGAAAAGCCTTACATGAACGTTTTATAGAGCAAGAAGGCACTACATATGAAGCAGGAGCATTTTAAAATGCAAATATTTTGTAATGTGGTAATGATTCGATTTTTTTATCTCTGCGATTCATTTTCTACGTTTCCATTTTTCACACTTTTCCGCAATATTAAAAAAAATGTTTTTACTTTACAGTTATAATATTTTATGTGAATGTTCCCATCATGGTTTTGTATTATTTGTACCTCAGTTGTGATAATAGAACCAATATTTTTCATTTACAGCAAAATTTGTCTTTACGCTCCATTTTGTCAATTTCAATTTTTCTCATTTTCCCGCAATTTTTCAAAAAAAGTTTTGATTTTACATTTATGATATTTCATATGAATCTTACCCTCATGATTTTGTATTATTTGCACCTCAGTTGTGATAATAGAGCCAATATTTTTTCATTTACAGCAAATTTTGTCTTAATGTTGAGGATTTCATAAACCAAGACATTTCTTCGCTCAATTTTGCCAATTTCAATTTTTCTCATTTTCCCGCAATATTTCAAAAAAAGTTTTGATTTTACATTTATGATACTTCATGTGAATGTTACCCTCATGATTTTGCATTATTTGAACTTCAGTTGTGATAATAGAACCAATATTTTTCCATTTATAGCAAATTTAATCTTTCCGCTTCATTTTCTCAGTTTGAAATTTTCACACTTTCCCGCAATATTAAAAAAAAGTTTTAATTATACAGTTATAAAATTTTACAGGAATGTTTCCCTTGTGATTTTGCATTATTTGAACCTCAGTTGTGATAATAGAGCCAATATGTTTACATTTATAGCAAATTTTGTCTTTACGCTCCATTTTGTCAATTTCAATTTTTCTCATTTTCCCGCAATATTTCAAAAAAAGTTTTGATTTTACATTTTTGATACTTCATGTGAATGTTATCCTCATGATTTTGTATTATTTGAACCTCAGTTGTGATAATAGAACCAATATTTTTCCATTTATAGCAAATTTTGTCTTTACGCTCCATTTTGTCGATTTCAATTTTTCTCATTTTCCCGCAATATTTCAAAAAAAGTTTTGATTTTACATTTATGATACTTCATGTGAATGTTACCCTCATGATTTTGTATTATTTGTACCTCAGTTGTGATAATAGAACCAATATTTTTCCATTTATAGCAAATTTAATCTTTACGCTTCATTTTCTCAGTTTCAAATTTTCACACTTTCCCGCAATATTAAAAAAAAAGTTTTAATTATACAGTTATAAAATTTTACAGGAATGTTCCCCTCATGATTCTGCATTCTGTGAACCTCAGTTATGATAATAAAACCAATATATTTTTATTTATAGCAAAATAATCCTAAAAAAATTTACAAATTTCAAATTTTAATTAATATTTTAATTTTAAAAATCATAAAATACTTGACAAGTCTAAATTTTGAGGTTTACAGAATAAAGACATTATTTAGCTTTAATTTGAGACAAAAATGAAGATTCTACAGTGTATCATTCAAAAGTTATCTTGCGGGAACGAGGAGGTAAGTGAATTAATTTTTTTAATATTTGCTCGCATATTTTTCTTAATTTTGAAAAATATATTAATTAAATTTAAAAAACTAAATTAATTTCTTAAAGCTAGTATTCTGTTTCAAAAACTATTAAAAAATCACATTAAAAATAAGAAAACTTATTGATTTTTGAGCGATTGTAAAAACCATGTTATTATGAACATTTTATGGGTTCGAAAGGTACTATGTCCCCTTAATTCTGTTTTATTCATTATTATTCTTTTTTTGTGTGTATTTTTTTTTTGTAAAACTGTTAGGCCAGTGGCAAAGTTGGTAAATCACAAAGTAGTAGCAAAGTTTGTGAAGAGATATGGTTCTGGTCTACCTCTCAGCTGCCGATCTAAGTGTATGGAATTTTGTGCGGTTTTCTCCAAATGCAAAGGGGCTCCACCATGTCCAAATGGATAAGACATTGAATATGGTGGCTGAAGTGTGAAGGACCCTGTTCGGTCCCACCACGCGGCTGTCGATACAGCGGGCTGGACTTTTGGGAGGTTTTTCCCATTTAACATAAATAGGTTTTAGAACCCCTTAAAAAGTTAATCGCCCAAGGCACCCCTCCTTAGGTTGATAACCTCAGCGTAGCTTAACCATTACACTCTCACCACCACTACCTAAACAAGTATGGTAAACTAAAACACGAACGCTTGAAAAATCTGCCGTTGAAAGATATAAATAATAATAAACTTTCTAAAATAACTCACCTAAAAAGATACTGCTAAATACGATAGTTTCGAGAGGTATAAAGGTCCAGACTTCTTCAGTTGAAAAAAATGTTACTGTCCACACTGGCAAAAAGAGTACGCAGAAAGTTCTAAGTGATGTTAAACTCTGTGAAAATTCTGCCTGTGTTTATGGTGGAACTCCTTTGCAACTGAAGAATAGTGGAACTTTTGAATCATTTGAAACTTTCACTTTCATAATTATATTTTTCATGTACGTTATTTTAAAACGTTTATAATTAATTTTGTGGGGAATTGCAGCCAAAGCATCAACTGTAAAATAAATTTTATAACAATACTGAAGAGCAAAATTTAGGCAAAGGAGTGAAGTAAGCAAAAAATTTCTACAGTTACATTCTACTTAATGTAATAATTGAAAAAATATTTTTTATTGTTTGTGTCTTGTCTACATCCCTCTGTTTTATTACAACTGATACTTTTTAAAATAATTTTGTACACTTTAATGTTAGTGCGCACTTGAAAAATCTTTTATTGTTTCGTACATATTTTCCAATCTAGAATTGTCTGAACATAAAGCGACTAGGTACATTGCTGTGAGAAGCTTTAGATAAACAAGATGTTTAAAAATAAGAAACGATGGTCAAAGAAACAAGACGATTTACTATGGAGGTTCCGGATCAAAGACATTGTCTTTGATCCGGAACATTGATCCGGACCGTTGATTTCTCACACGTGTCATACTCGTGTGAGAAACCACTTCACAATAAATGATGAAACATTAGTTTCCTTATTAAGTTTTATTATAAATGAATATGCTACCTCAAATTTACAACCATAAAATAAATCTTACAATTACCAATTTTAAAACGGTGTTGTTAGAGGTTTTGGAACTTTTTCTGACCCTTCAACATCATATAGGTGATTGTTAACCTATGAAAAAGAAGAAATTTTTTATTTTACATTACTATGTAAATCATCTTTGTTTCCTATTCACCTTTGCTTTTGAAATTTTCAGTAATATAAATAAAAATCAATTGTTCATATAAATTTTGTATGGTATAATTGTTTTTATATTTTTTCAATTAAATGAATTCAAATAATAATGACTAACCCTACAGCACTGAGAACTGGATTCAACTAAGTTTGGTTTCACCTTCGTTAGAGAGGGATTAAATGCTTTATGTAAAACTTTAATGTGATAAACATATGTTGTGAAGTGTCTAATACCATTAAGTATTATTTTTGATGCAACTATTATAGATAGACCGTCAATAAAGTACCATAACACATATGCGCAACATTTGTAGCAGTCCAAGTGTATATGTTGACTGACATATCTATACCTCTAATCAAATAATCAAATCTTTTAATCATTGCGAGAAAACTGTAAAACAGAAAACAAACTTCAAGACATGATTCGAATTTTAATAAGTTTACAATATATATCCATACGAAAAAACAATTCCGTTCATTTATGATTAAAGAATTATTATATAAATACCCATGATACAAAAATAATGTTTTACAAATACTATAATAAGTATCAATATTTACCAAAAGAAGAAGAAATTTATTGACCAGATGAATTTACTAATAACAGTTTCCCCGACATAAAAAATTGTCAAAGAAAAAATATATTATAGCTGTAATTAACAGAAATGACTGGTACAAAAAAATAAATAATTTTATTATATCGTATAATCGTATTAACTTAATAATATTTATTAATGCATTAGTGTAGGAGATAAACACCAAATATAATTTTTTTTCTTTCTTACCAGCAAAAAATAATTACTTATCTTTCATTTACTTTTATTACAAGACGAGTGCAATTTATATAATTTAATTTAAGTGTCTATCGGTGAGGGGGGGTATATGTGTATTTCATGCAATTAATAAGACATAGAATTAACACTAGAACAGCGGGATGGGGTCATTTTGACTCAAAGCCAGATTTGATTCCGTTTTTTCAAAAAGTTACGAATCGAAATTTTTAAAAAATCGCGACTTTTACTAACTTTATGTTATTAATTATCTGTAAAAAATTTAAGCTCGCAACTTTTATCTGTTTTTTGTTTTTAATATGTATACCTGGTATCGAGGAATGGGTCATTTTGACCTAATACTTCCCACGAGTCTGGAATCCGAAATTCAAGCTAAATAAAAGTCATTATCATTCATAAAATGAACGGTAATGACATAATAAATGGTATAATAGCACACCATTATGTCATTTTCATTGCAACGTGAATTTTACAAGACGGGTCAATTTGACCCATACCGCGGTTTTAGGTATACCTATCTCAAGCGACGCCGTTCTAATAAGAATTATAGCAACAATATTTTTCTACTTTTAACGTAATATTAAACTTAATACGAATGTTAAGATTGAACTAAATCATTACCGTTGAAATATAACATTATTGTTGCATTGCAACGTGAATTCTGCACGCTGGGTCAATTTGACCCAGCCCGCGGTTTTAGGTATATCTGAAACACCGCAGTTCTAGTGTTAATAAATAAGTGCAAAAAGATTCATTTATTTATTTATTTAATTAATTTTAGATGGAGAAAATTCCTAGTAAACATTATCCTTTAATGTTCGACGTGTATATCGACAATAGGACAATAAGACGTGTGTCATCCATAGAAGACATTTAACAGGGAATTTGGAATGAATTTTTAAAAGATTGTGTTAAAAAAAGACGCCTAAAGTATGCAAAAAAAAGGAGAAATAATCGGTTATGTAGACATGTAATCGTGTATAAAGAAAACAGTGGCCTTCGATGATGTGCTTCTTACCTGTTGATAATTGGTTCCTATGGAAATTTTGGCGCTGTATCCGAAAATGACGCAAACCGAAAATTTCAAAATTGTTAAAACATCCAAAAACAAGCAAAATCTCATACTCACGGTCAAAACAACTGTACATGCATAAGTACATGCACAAACAAATAAGCACGTTTATATGTTACCATGGGAAACCATATCATCGTTTGTAGGGGGTTTTACCCCAGAAAAATACTATAGTTTAGTGTTGAACTACTTGTACGTTACACCAGTAGGTAAATCATTACGATAATATGGGAACTAAGAGAGGCATTGCCCCTCTCTCTGGCTATAGGTATGGTAGCATATGGACGTCACGCAAAAAATTATCCAAGTAAGTTTAGAAATGATCAGAATAGATTTTTGCACCAGAACCTAAATGCGACAATTTTTTATATTCATAATACTTCTTTAATTTATACAAGGAAGTAAAAATTCAAAAAATTTTTGAAAAGCATGAGAATTTTCTTTGCTTCTATATACAAGAACTTTTTCTTTATTGAATACACCTGAAAAATTGTTTGAATGAAACTGGAATCCCTGTTTAAAAGGAAGCTTATTTTCTTTCTCCAATATCTTTGTTAATTTACCACGAAGTCCCTAACAATTTGTAATAATACTTACAAGTCCTCTACTAATGAAAAACCACACGTCACTTGGAGATATTTTCTTGAGGAGATTAAATACCCACATCCCTGCGGTGTCTACTTACCATTCTTTATTCACTCCGTTGACTTAAAAGTTTCATTAAATTGAGCTAAAATTATTTAACTTGTTAAAATGCTCAAGGACAGTTAATAGAAGAATTGTATTCCTTTCTTGAAAATTCAATTAGGCGAGTCGCTAGACTTAAGAGTATGCAAAATATATACAGGAGGGCAAAATTAACTCTTTATGAAATATACATCCAAGGTATGAGCGTGTACATTTTCATTCACGAAATAAACGTTTTATTGTTGAACGCATTCTGATTGAATATGTTGATAGATTATATTGCTGAACTCTCAAATGCTTTCTATTATAATATCAAAGCATTACAATACAGCATTCCCATTATATTATTCTGCAAAGTAGACTTGCTTCGAAAATAAATTTCTTTAAATTTAGATGTTTATTCAAAAATAATAATTGGATATATATGGTTCCAATAAATTTTCCATGTTATATGAAGCTGGTATATACTGTTGGTGCAGACTTTGCATGGTAATGTTACGATATTGAAATGTAAAAGCGTGATGATAAAATTCTTTTATTATTTCATTAAAAGCATCTTAAGTGAGTTGGTTAAAAATGTCAAAGTATTGGTGTTTAACAGAAGTAATTTTATTAATAAATACTGACTTCAGATTCGTCAAAATATTTTTAATGTGTCATGTATCCATTATAAAAGGTGAAACTTCAAAGACGTGCTTTTATTTATTAAATTCCAAATTTGCATTTATTTACATGTAAGCAATTTGCATATCAATAATGGCTTCGCAATAAGTCACACAAAATTAATCATATTCATATACATAATGAATTAAGTACATTTAAACTGTTTGACCTGAAAGGTTTTCCACATTTCTGTTCAACTTGAGACTCAATTTTCCACACCACATAAATAAATTTATCACAGTTTTATGTAGTAACTAGTTAGTAGTACATTCATTGTTCCAATTAATTACTTTTTTCTTTATTTTTCCCTCTACCACAAAGCGTTACTCTAAAACTAAACCCATTTGTTTAGTTTTGAAAACAAATATTTTAACAAAGTGTTTTTTTCAACCTTCCATTGATTGATATTTATACGTGCATCAATCCTCAATCTATTTTTCTCCGATAAAGACTGATTTATGTTCCCTTTTCCCGCTTTTGTTTTCATACTTACAGAACTCGTTGAAAAGATACCAATTGTAACAGAACCTCAAGTGAGTTCATCAATAATAATTTTTAGGTTATACAGATTGCTTTTATTAAATTTTGAAGATCATCGATCTCTTCCTGTTATAGCAATTGGTATTTCATTTACCAATGTTTACAAAAATATACATTTATCGATGAAATTATTTGTTTTAGAAAACGTACAGGAAAAAAAAAAAACATTGGGAGAAGAAATTACATTTGCTGATTTATTTATACAAATGCCATGCATTTGACCACCAAGCCATTAATTGCAGTCCCAGTACTTTAAAAGAGTTGAAGTAAAATAATTTAATGCAGTGCATTTGTCTATATGATAATAATTCATGAGTTCTACAGAGTCACAAAGAATAGAAACAGGATCTTTAAGATCAATTTTTTAGAAATGGGCATTACAGCAATCGTGTCCAGCTGAAAGACGGGAAAACGCCAATGCAGCATGACGAGGAGAATCTGGAATAGCTGGCTTTGAATTTTTCAGACACTCTGAGGTCTTTTCCTCAGATTTATTTGAAAGGTAGGAGGTGAACCTCTTCTTGAATTCTATTTCAGTTAGAAGTTTTGCAGTACATAAAGATATTTGTTTGCAAGTTTTTTGTAATATAGAGGTCCCTTTCTTTGCCAAAAAACCAGCTTTTCCATTTCCCTCAAACAACAATGGGCGGAAATAAACCGCAAGACAATAGAGTCAGCTAAGGTTTTGAGAATCTTCCTACAGTCATTAATTCGATCGGAAGCATAAAAATTACTGTTGCTAATACTCATCAGAGCTGCTTTACTATCGGAAAGGATAACATTATGATGAAAGTAATTCTTACGTATACTGAGTAGATTTAAAGCTATTAAAATAGCTTCCACTTCGCTTTCAAAACTGGCAGTATCCCTTCCCTCAGCCCGATAGAAAGCGAACTGATCACAGAGTATCCCTGCTCCGATACCAGTACACTGCAAAAAAAGTCTGTTAACCCATTTGTGCCCATAGATTTTTGCGACTGTCTTCGATTTTTGCTAATACCAGCAATAATAGATAAATTTCTGATGTCAACTTCTTGAACAAGGGATAATTTCTTTTAAAATCTTTATGCATAAAAATTGAAATGTCAACATCCTACTGGGTCGTGATAAAACATTTTGTGGAGTTGAGGCTCAATACTCGTGAATAAAGGCTAGGAAAAATAAAAGACGTTTTCAACTGATAGTGAAAATGCCGTCCCAAAAAAGGGACGCTAGGCATAAATGGGTTAAACTGATAGAAAAAGACTGTCAGCCAGGACGCCAGTTTATTTCATCATCATTTCAGTTCATTTAACATGGATTCATCGGTATAGATATGTGTCTCTTCGGGTATATTTTTTATATTGTTTCATAAGCAACGGTTGTGATCTGGGCAAAGGGAATGGATTTCTTATGAATTTCCAGATCAAGTTCAAGAAAAACGCGAAAATGACTATATTCGCGGGGAGAAACCGGCACACTCAGTGGATTGGTTTCGCTCACAAGCTCCAGCTCTTCAGCTAATTGGTAACTAGCTTCATTAAAGTCTACCTGTGTCTTTAAATTTATTTTATTATTAAAATTTTAAGCACTCCAATAACTATTATTCGGGAGCCTACAGAGCTTTTGAAACAAAATTGCAACACTTCTTCGTATGTCGTGAGTAATGGGAGATAGATGAGTTAAGACTTGCATATCTGCTATGGGTGTAGATTTAACCGCTCCAGTTATAAGGCGAAGAGCATGATTTTACAGTTTCACCAGCACCTCCACCGCACTTAAATTAGTTACTAGAATTTTGCCGTTTTACTAAAATTGCAGCCCTTACTAAAATTTAATTCCAGTAATAGAATAATCGTTGAATGTTCATTTAATAGGTACTAAAAAATTTAAAAAAAGTGTATCGAAATTTCTTTGTTAGACAACCAGCGACAACCCTCTAGCCGTTTCAAGATGGAAAATCTTTTTTTCAGTTTTATTCTTTATGTAAGATTTGTTCCGTCCAGCAAAAGCGAGAATAATCGCAAAGTAAGTTGGAATAATTTTTGGAGTGATTTCAATAAACCGCTATCCTTTTAAATCAGCAACCAACTCTGTATTCAAGAAACACCGAAACTTTTTATTTAAAAGGGGATTTCAAAACACAGCTCCTGTGCATAGACTGACACGGCACGTCAAGTTTTCCTCCTGTCTTGCCGGCGAAAACTTTATTGAATGAACCGGGTAAATGCTTTTAAAGTAAGAATATTTTTTTTGAAAACACCACTAAACCATAAAGTATTTTCAACTCCATAGCGTTAACATCACACGGAAATCTCTTCAACAGCCATTTTTCAATTTTCTGAGAATATGTTGGGAAAAAGGCTGTAAAATCTAGAGAAATAAATAATTTAAAAATTTGCGGAGGGCCCTTTTAGCGAAAATTGCTTTTCACGGTAACAAAATCTTATATAGAACAACCTTCCACTTTAAGAGATATTGTGACTAAGTTTATTGTTGTATACTTTCTTCCGGACATCATATTTATTAAATGCAATATTGCATTTTGTGATTTTTATTCACTTTAATACAGTGTCTAGAGCTATTTTGATAATAATAAAAAAAAAATTGTACATTCAAGAGTTGAATACTTATTTCGTGACTAAATTCTAACAACGTTTAAAATATAGTTTTATATTCTATTGATTAAAAAAATAGATTTTAATTAAAAAGTAAATACATATAGCACTCACTGGGCGTATAGGGTAATTTGCTCTTAATCGTATTTATAAGAGAAGAAATGTGTTTGTTAAATATTTTGGAAATGAATGGTGAAGGTGCGATTTATTTATGATTTTTCTTAATCTTACTGTAAACGGTATATACTGTTGCAACAATCATTTTTAATTATTCTATCCTACATGCACACATTACTTTTATTTAATTTAACAAAAAACACAATTTTACTAGTTTTTAGCTCATCCATTTTAACGCACCATTTCATAAATATCATCTTGGTTTATAAAATGTCTCGTTAAACAAACAACAACATTTTACTTCATCCATCCTTCCTTTGAAAGTAAACTCCTCTTGTGGTGAATTCTGTTGAAGTGAATGACAACTTCACAGCACTTAAGTGAACAAATAATAAAGCAATTAAATTTAATTTCTCTTATGTTTTTTCCACTTCTTGATTCAACGTATAACAACCGCCAATAGCATAAAAAATACATTTCTTTATTTGTGCAACTTTATCGGTGAAAAGCCTGTTTATTTTGTCTTCACATAAAGTTTCGAAATTTTAAAATGTCGCTGCCTTTCAATCTAGAACAATAAGAATGATTTATTTTCCATTTGAAGTATTTAAAGAATGCTTCAACTTTTTTTACTGTCTAATAAATGGATATTTCAATATAATTTTCAATTATTTTATGTAAAGAACTGTCGGATTGGATTTAAAGTAATAACGATAACAAATTAATGAAAATTACAAGAAAACATATTAATTACTGACATAAAAATGCATTTACTTTTTCGGAATTCTTTTAATGATTTAAGGGATTCTGAATATGTATTTAATAACTGAAATATCTTAACAATTTTCGTATTAGCATATGGATTTTTTTAACTGGGGCAGAATCTCTGAAGATTTTTTGTATTTTTTTAGTAATTAATCTTGTGTAACCAAAAAAAAGGAATACTTAAACAGAATAAGGAAACATGTTAAAAAAAGTGTTTTAAAATACTATTATGATTTGTTAGAATACATCTCTAATAATTTCAATCCACCTGTGTGTCTTTTATGTAGTACTAGACAAGTGTTAAGTGCTAGGCACATAGACGATTTCCCTGCTTTATGTATTTGTAATTGTAATTAATGAGAAATTCTGCAGAGTCCAAACCCAATGAATTCATAATCAAAAAGTTGTTATATGTCAAATAAATAAAAATAATTTGTTAGACAAGACGTTATTTGTTAGAGAAGACGATTAAGTTATCCCAACACTTATTTTTTTAAATTTCTTCAGTGAGACATATACCTTGAGAAAATTCATCGAATGTCCAAATATAATTTCAGTAAAATGTTCAGTAAAAAAAGTGAATCATTTGCGTGACAAAATTAAGCTCTGCAAGTGATAATGACGTCCTATTTGAAGTCACGGTCATCAGACTTTGAAGGAAAAGTTGCGATTTCAGTTCTTTTAAACAGTTTTTAAAGATAACATAGTTTATTTTTAGTATATGCATGCCGTCTGCATGAATCATTGATATAAGAGGGTCTGTTTTCACAATTGCTCGAATTCGAAAAGTTTCCGCGCGTTTCCATATGAGCATTCCATTTGAGCATACAAAATAAAAATTGAACATAAAGTTATTTATTTCAGGTAGAATAAGATGAACTATCTTGAGTATAGACACATTTTCCTCAATTATTTTTTCTGACGCTCGGTGAAATTGCCTCCACAACGGGCTTTGACTTCTAGTAGTAAAATATAATTGCATGTAAAAGTCAGTTGTAAAAAAACCCAATGAACAAGATATGAAGCCTGAATATCGTAAAATTAACAAGTAGAAAAGTGTTAAAATTTATTACAATGATAATATTTAGAATTCAAAGCGATGTACAAAATGCCAGGTCGTGTATTAATGCGTAGTAAATACGTTAGTAAATACGTAGGGAATATCAAGGAAAACTTAAACAAAATACTCTTTGTATGCAATTACGGTTTACTACATAAGCTGTAAAATGTCTAGACATGTGTTAATTTTCAAATAACTATAAATCGGAAGTAATTAGATTAATATGAAAAGTTCAAAAGCTGAAAATAATTTTTTTAGATATTCGCGTGTTCACGTAGTGAATAGCAATGAAAAGTCAAATAAAAGACTACTTGTTTGACTTTTCATAGCACTTGTATACAATACTTGTATGCAATTTCGGTTTATTACATAAGCTGTAAAATGCCTAGACGTGTTAATTTTCAAATAACTATAAATCGGAAGTAATTACATTTATATGAAATGTTCAAAAGCTGAAAATATTTTTTTTTAGATATACACGTTGAAAATAGGTTGAGGGATAAAAAAAATTGAATTTGATAGTGATTACAATCTTAATTTTTTTCTTCTTTTCTCTTAAAATTAATTTTTATTTGAATGAAATGTCAAACCCGCGAGATTGCAGGATCCGGCGAACCACAAATTTCAATCCCGAAATCTCGCGAAGCGAAAAACAGTGCGGGATTGCATTCCCTAGTAATGATTCAACAAATATGAATAAGTATTGAAAGTCTTCATTTAAATGAAACAGACAAATCATGCACAACTCTATTAGCATGCATTTTAAATCACGAATTTATTAGCGCGTGTGTAGTAGTAAACTCATTCCCAATCTGGTCACGTTCATCATTACACAGAATTTTGGGCAGATATACCAATTCTGAAACCAAAATTTCACAGATCTCAAACTTTGCATCCTAACATGGGTCTTAAAGAATTCTGGCTATGATCCAGAAATTGTACGCGAATGTCAGGCTAATATTGCTGTTCAATCAAACAATTGTATTCTAATGCCGACAATGCACTCAAAAAATGTTTTTGTTCAATGTTTAATCATTTTACGGAGCGTTTAAAAATCTCAGTTTGACTTTTCAAAACGACTGTAACTGAAGAATTTTTATTCATGGTTAAAAAATTTTCCCGATCATCTGGCAATCAGTGAGGAACCTGAAAATGTATTTCCATAAGTTTTGGGGAAGTAAACTTTCGGCATCGTGGCTGACACACCGGTTTAGATATCTCATTTGGTAGACCCGTGTCATATTTTCGTTGTTTCCAAACAAATATTTTGAAGCTTGCTATAATTGCAATTAAGGTGAATTCCTGTTAAAGTGGCTTCCACTGGAATTTTCAAGATGTTTCTTATTTAAAGGTTCAATATCTTTTATTAATGTATTTTTCATTTTAGATTTTATGGATTACCTTTTTACCACATTATGAATTGACACACCTAAGTTTATGGTTGAACTCTAGCAGCAATTGTTGGATCCTGGTTCCGAAAATCTTAAAAACCCAAATTTTTAGTACCATGTTTTGGTGAAGGAGTATTGAGAGACACTTTTAAAGAAAATAAAGAACTTGTACTTTTCTACTATAGTTGGGTTGTTATACAAGAAATGTCATAAAGTATAGGATGATAGAAGATATGACAGTTGAGGTTGTATAATAGACATTTTATGACTGTATACTTTTGGACTATGTGTAGAATGAATACTTTTAAGAAGTACTTCAGCAATAACACTTTCATAAGGTATATTTCTAGCATTATAGCTGAAAATCTTAAAAGTGAACGTTATGAAGATTCGATTTCAATACTTTTATCGTTATATAATTTCAGATCAACTTCAGTTTTAGGGCTAAGATGATTCTCAATGTTATTTTTTATACAAAGTGTCAGGAAAAGCAATACAATTCAGAATAAAATAACACGATTTTTGAAGCAGATATAAAATATAAAACTGAAGCTTCATTTTAATATATTCCTGAGAAGGAAGGATTTGTTAGCTATGGTCATATCATCTTGAAATGCAATTTTTTCTTTAAAGATATATCTCACGAGAAATAATGCAGAGAAATACGTTCTATCACAAAAATTAAATTAGACAGCATAAATTTAAACCTTACAAAATGCGGTTTCATTTAAAGTAAATGCTTTTCTCATGATTACGAGCGTTTGAAAAATCTTTTACTTCAATTCAAAACTGTTTTTTTTTTTTTTATTTCCCAGATAGCTGGCTCTAATGTAGCAAAACACTACCCAGATAAATTCCACTAAACTGGTTTACATCGGAACAATAAGTTTAAAAACGATTTTGGACAGGAATATGATATTTTACGACCTCCTGATAAGAGTTGTAAAACAATACTAAAATTCCACATTTTTCAGGGAGAAAAAAAAATAATAATGAAATTCTGAGACCATAAGGTTTCGAAAAATAAAAATGTTTAAGTTAATGATTGTTTTTTTTCATCAAACGAAATGAATATTTTTTCATTCAAACTCTTAAAAATAAAATAGCAAAACAAAATTGATTATTTTAACGTAATAATTGCCTGTTCCTAACGATAGAAACATAATAAAAATTTGTTTTTAAATGCTGCGCCCGCGGAAAAAAATGTAAAACAGCATCAACAAACTTTTATGTATTTATTTAAGTTTTATGTTGTTTTAATTGATCGAAATACGCTTGTTGTCTCCGCTGACCTTGTATGAACTTTATTGAAAATGCAAATGAATGCAGTGACTTCTAAACTGCTCATAATATTTCCCTTCATAATATTTTCTAACATTTATTTATACTAGTTTCAAATTTATTAATTATCATTAAAATGTTTTAATGCAATTAAAATAAATAATATTTTTTTTAAAATGAAATATTTTATATATAAATATTATTCATTTGACATAATTATCTGAATATTTCCTTAGTTAGCAAGTAGTTTATAAAAATTATTTTTAATTGAGCATACAATACAAAAACATAAAAAATACTAAGAAATTATTAGTTATAATGTTATTTATAATGGGGTTTAACTTTAGGTTAATGAGAAATTTCTTGTTTTTTGTGTTATTCTAAAACCGTTTCAGTGGAAATTTTGAAACTAAAGGAAAGTAATAATTAATATTATCATTTGTGTTTGCTTATCCATTACATGCCTTATTTTTTAGTTAAAATCGTAAATTTTTTCGAAAGGCATATTTATTTGGTAGTTTCAGGTTTTTGAAATATAACAATGATTTAGCATAAAATAACAAAGACGGCGTGTTGAAGAGAATTACAAAATATATGTTACTATTTCTAATACTCTCCGGCTAACTGCATAACGACTGAAATCCTCCGAAGAATAAGAAAAAAAAATGAGGAAATTTACTAAGCCCACTGGATGGAGTCTTGGGATCATGATTTTTATCCAGTTACATATGAGAGAACTGATAAGTCTATAGATATTGTGTTATGAAGTGCTTAGAGACACATGAAGATGGTGTTATTGTGGTTTTTAGACTTCGTAAAATAACAGTTTATGTTCATGAATGCCTTTTGTCAATAATTCGAATTCAAAACTAAATGTTTAACAAATCTACTGTTTCTAATATGTTTTCCTCTTTTACATTCGAACATACAACGGAAACAAAAGCTTTGCATTACATGTTCCCGTTCAACAAAACATAGTTTCTTTATCAACACCGTAATTTCCTTTTTAATTTCCTCAGCAATCCATCATCCTCTGCTTTTTCTTCTCTTGTGCTCTTACTGCTATCCATCACACAAAACACGGGTAAAAGGCTACTAACTGTGGTAAGTTAACTCAAAGGAAACTACACAGCGCAAGATTTGCTGGCCAATGACGATTTTTTGGCTAAAATCCCCAGATATCTCTCTCTCTCTCTATCTATCTATAAATATATTTTATTCATTCGTGTGAGCAATTATATATATATATATATATATATATATATATATATATATATATATATATATATATATATATAATGCTTACAGGTGTAAAAAGAAACGGTGGGAAGGGTATATGCAATATAAAAACGAAATATTTTATAAAAAGTGTTTACTTTAACACATGAAACATTATTTATCTTTTATCTTTCAAAAGTTATCATTATTTCTTGATTTAAAAATGTCATGCAGTTGAAGATTTAAATGTTTCCACCTCTGAAATTTAGAACTGAACAGTTTGTAACTATTTAAACTAAAGTAAATTTCTGGAATCATTATATTCATTCATAAAAATACCACTTTACTTACAACACTTATTATTACTCTCTGACCGGAAGAAGGGCAGCCTTTTCTTTGCCATTCAGAATGTATAGATTTAGAGCTGTAGAGGTGCATTTTAACAAACTGATTACTGTAAAAATATACGCATCTAATTTTTGCTATAGTTGCATAATATTTTCAAAATTTGTTTGACGTGCAAAAGACAACAGGCTACTAGAATGAAAATTTTCGCCCTGAAGCTTTTCTACCATTCCCAACTCAAATGTTCACTAAGGAATTAAAATTGTCCGATGATTCATTTATTTAACTTTTAAAAAATGCATAATGTTATTTAAAGAGTTAGAAAGCTTAATGAAGTACATTAGACGATCACTTCGACCAGTAACATTTTCTTTATTATTTTCGAAATATGAAGAATTTTATAAATTGGTTTTGTGAAAGTTTGTCTTCTTTTAGCAGCACACAGTTTGTGATCTGTATTCATTAACGTAAAATAAAAAATTTAAAAAAATGTGATATGTCTCATGATTATTTTAAAAGCAACGATTGAGGTTTGCTTAAAGACCATATGCAATGTATACGTTATCATAAATCCAAGCTGTGTATATTTTTATTTATTATATCTGTGGTATGTGTATTGATATGAATGAAGCGATAGGGATAATATCGATTTAAAATAATAATTAAATTAACAGTTAAAAATAGTTGTATGTTAATATTCCTTATGATGTCAATTTGATGTTTTCGGAATTCTTGTCCCTCGTCTGCTGATACTTTAAATAGAGAAAAGCCTTTAAATTTTAATAGACTGAGGCTAATAATATAATTATGATAATAATATGATTGAACTGTTCTTAAATCATGGATGTTTGTAATTATCTGTAAAATGAGTCTACTTTAATACTCCATTATCCTTGGACAGTGTAATAGGTATTGGTTAGAAGTTTTTATTATAAAATAATATTAATTTTACAGTAGATAAAAAAGGCTTTTTGTTTTCGGATACAGATGGCACAAATAATTAAAAAATTATACTTATTTGTTCTCTGGGTGCATAGGAGTAACTTACTACAGGTAAGAGGAGAGGAGCGATTCCTTCCTCCCAAAAATAAAAACAATTCAAGAAATTCATCTATCACTTATTAAAAAATATTTTCTACAATAAGAATCATTCCCCTCCCCGCAATGCTACCTTCCAGTTTACGCCGGTGCCTGTGTGGGCCGTTATCACAAGCAATAGTCAGCAGTAAAATTTTCAAACTACTTTCATCTAATTTACAATACACTACTGGCCAAAAGTTTTGCAAGTTTGAGAAATCTAACCATCGTTTCAAGAATAAGCCCAGAAAAAATGAACAGGAAATTTGCCTGATTTAAATATTTTTGAGAATTTATGTACTATAATTGGAAAGAATACATCCAAAAATCACCAAAAAGTAAAATGAGAGCTTCAGGAGCCAATAATTTAAATTGGCACCCTGAAACACCGATGGAAGTATTATAAAGCATTGTGGATTCCATATCTAAATGAGTGACTGCTGTGATCAAAGTCAAGGCTACTCAGCAACATAATAAATTATTTTTAGTTCAATTGCATTTATTCATTATTCTATTTTTGCAGAAGAACTTTAAATTAATTCTTTATTTAATTTTATTCCGGCGATCCAAAATGGATTATGATTTCTATAATAACCTATATATTTTTATGCTATTTTTTCAATGAATTAAATAATTATTTTTGTTCTTTAACTAAATGCTATCTTGTCTTTGAAGTAGTTAATTTAACATGTTGACATCAAAAATATCAATTATATTGATTTCTAATTTTGACGGGAGAGAGGGGGCTTATTTTTTAAAGGGTCAGATTTCTGAAACTTGCAATATTTTTGGCCAGTAGTGTAACTGTCAATTTTGGTCGTTTCATATTGAGCATTCCTAAACACTTTATACAATATGCGCCCAAACTTTTAACTACAACTTTAGCTGTTTAAAAATGCACTCATCCAGTACAAAAAAGAAGTTAAACAAAACATCAGGCAAAATAACTGTTTTAATCTAGCGGCATTATTGAAGAGGAATTGTCGAAAAGTGTCATCAATTTTTAACGACAATATTTGAGAAATATTTGAAAAATGTCTAAGCTTATGTGAATGAATAGAATTTTCAGATAAATACTTGAAAAATTTTAAGCAGACAGATGCGGAATTTTATAAACAATGGTTTCTTTGATATATTGCTCTTGCGCTCTCGCAACATCAATCATTTTCATTCTGTGCCATATTTGCCATTTTTAGTCTTTCAAGATATTATTGTTTCTGCTACTGCTAAGCAAGATACATTTTGCAATGAATGGCTTGAATTTTCATAAAAAGCGTATTTTTTACCTTTGGTATAGTTTAAACCAAGTTCGTTTGTAATTTGAGTATTTCTCTTTACATTAATAGTTCGTACTTGTTTGCTTAAAGTATTTTTTTAATTAGTAAAATGTCCATTATAATTCCATACAAATTACAATTTACATACTGGAACTTTCATGTCACTTTGTTTATATCTCTAGAATTATTACAAAATGAACATCATTTTTATAATTTATTATTAGTTAAATGTATATTTTTTTTCATTGTTACAGTTTTATATAGTTGAATATACTATATTTATATTGACGTGTACAGGGTGAAGGAAATATATAACGACGAAATGTGTTGAAGAATTAGTTAACTTGGTAAGTTAAATATAAAATGGTTTATCCTCCGTGAATAAAAAAAATAATTAAATGCTATTTATAATGGCGAAGCTCAGTTTAGTATCTACTATGAAAAATATAGGTATATTCTGGTAGAGCTTGGTAGGAAATTTCCCTACTTATGCACCTCTGGTAAAGTGTTCATTAACAGGTGAATGATATTATGATTGCGTCCTCACATTGCTATGGAATTCTGAATACGTATTATATGCCCCATTTCCCTTAAAATATTATCGCTATGCTTTGGGGGACGCCCGCTATAATTCAATGTATTCTATGTATGAATTTATAGACATATTTTTGCTGCGAATACATTTAACGAATAATGAAATGTGTGTTTTTTCATGGTTTCTGCTAAAATCCCTTTTGATTAACTTTTATCTGAATATCACTGTAGAAATAAAATCCCTTAATTATATCTTAAAATATGAAAACTTAATATACTTCATTCAAATATTTTCTTAATGTATCAATTTTCATGTACACTCTCTCTAAATGGTAGTCGAGAATAAGTCAAATTTCCCATCGCAGTTTCATATTTAAAAATTGTTCCAGTAAAGTGAATGTCACGTGTAACTGAACATCTCGCATTTCTTTTGAATGTAGCGTTTTACTAAAAAACTAATCAGTTACAGTCAAAAATAAAATACTTAATTTGAATATACTGGAATAATTTTTTGAGTGGGTGTAAATCATGACTATACATGAATGAGAATGTTTCAGATACTGGAATGGTTCAGAGGTTTTAGATACACAGTTTCAAACATGTAGAAAAATTTCAAAATAAACTCATTGTAATATAACCCATGATCTTTTCCTCGTCTTTTAAGACCTGTACAAGTTTTAAGAAAATTATTACTTCTTAATTTATAGCTAATATACATATAGACGTTTCAGTGGACAATTGGACATTTTTACTAGATAGTTTCCTCAGCAAATTGATTCAAAAGTTTCAGGGGAGGTGTACGTTACATCTAGATGACTAGTGCTGATAGAGAAAAAAAGCGTCCTCTTCATACATTGATTAATAATCACTTTTAAAAAAGCGATGAAACATAGTCTCATTTTTATCTATAGTTCAGAAACATCTGGCTTACAGTGCCCGATGATTGCACCGATACATTGGGCCGATTTCTGCACCGATACATCGGGACGATGATTGCACCAATAAAAAAAATATGTTTGTTAATTTTAAATTTTAGAAGAATTTTTATTTATTTATTATTTGTGAACCTATTATTGGTTATTGCAATTAATACAAAATTTAGCATCTCCCAAACTGATGCTTTGTTGTTTTACTGCACATATAAATATTCAGGATAGCCGGTGAGTGACTAAGGGACTGTCCACCTCTTTGCTAACCGCTTAACCCTTTAGCTCGCGGTATTCTGGCCGTGAGGACACAAAACTCGGACGTTTTGACTGTTGTCAGTCACAAAGAATAAATCTGATTTCTATAAAGACTTGAGGGTGACCTAGTTCCACGGGAATCCCCCTTTTCTTTTTAGCACATCATTTCCCGTAAAAATTGTCGATTATTTGTAAAATTACAGAATTATTTTTAACAGTACATGCATCTGCTGAAAACTGTTGAATACGATATAAATGCATTGATATAAAAGGACAACTGGATATACTGCCCTATGCTGTAAAAAAGGGCAGCTGTTGCCACCGCTCAATTTAACTACCAGCAACATGGGCGGTCTATCGAATCGGCCATCGCGTGCCACAGATCTAGAGACTATATTTGACACAGCTGCCTACGCACGCGCACAAAATGGCCGGATGAACGATTCGCTCGACCGCCATGTTGCCGGTAGTTAAATCGAGCGATGGCAACGACTGCCCTTTTTTTCAGCATTGGGAAATGGCTGCGCTTCAAAAGGTTAAGCATGCATTCGAGGGTTCGATCCCCCCTCCTTCTCTGGTTGTTTGTTCTATGAACTGTAAATTTCCTTTTGCATTGCTGGTAAAAACTGTCATTGTGATGTCCACTTTAATTAATGATTAATAAGAGGTTTCCTGAAACAAAGCAGACTTGCCCGAAAATAAATCTTTAAAATGCCATGACAACGGCAACACATAAAGATCATCAAATAAATCTAATACAAGTATCCAAATAAAGAACGCAATCTTATAAATTTTGAGCATGGCTGAGAAATTACACATACCTGAAAAGCATGCTTTAAGGATGTTGCACTTAAAAATCACCTAACTTTTGAAAAGATTAAAAAAAAAGTAACTGCGCTAGAGATTCGAAAAATTTTAGACTATCAGTTTACAAGTTGCAATATAAACTGACATTCAAAATGAACTTGCAAAATTGTCAGAAAAAAAAAATGCTGAACATACGGAATTTCGCGATATTTTAAAAAACGGGACAAACCCAGGGCCATTTTTGAAGGCAACGTTTGTGCTGATGGATTTTTTCTGCGAGTTGGATGAGAAATACAGCTTCACTGTTAACGTAAGTATACACTGCATACAGAGAAGAAGCATTATTATTTTTTTTTTCAAGTGTTTAACATCATTGGTTTGTTTTTAAAGCTGTTTAAAATTCCTGTGATGCCGATTACTCTTCAGGTATTATAGAACTCCCTGAATTTAGACCCGTTCTTCACTTTCACAAAGCGCTAACAGATGGCGCTATAATGACGAATTTTCGGATTACTGCGAAGTGAAACGGATCAATGTAATTCGGATCAATTTGAATCCGAATCGCTCTAAACGGATCCGTTGAATTTTAAAGCTTCCAGATAAAAAAGGTTGTAAAAGAACGGGAATCCGTTTTTTTTTTCTGTATCTCCATTCTCGATAGCTGCTTAATGCCGAAACGATCTGCCATAAAAATGAAACAATTTGTTTGTAAATGATCCCAAAAAAGAATTAAAAAAAAAGCGCAGACTAGAACTTTTTAAAATATTCAATGCATTAAGTTCTATCATAGCAGAATTTATTTTCCAGAACTTCACAAATAAATATCCAGTAAGCTTTTATTGATTAGTTTAAACATCCATTCTTTTTTTTCTTTCGGATTTTCTAAAAAATATATCATCACTATTTTTACTGTGAATAAGTATCTCAAATTTTAAGGAAACTGATATTTTTACAAAAAAATATTAGTTGCTTTTAAAAACGCTTACTGGAAGTTTAAGTCTGGAGTCCATACATTCAAAAGGTATTTCTTGGACAAAAGCGGCTCCTGGTTGAATTCTCAGAGGGGGACAATGAATTTATGTATAAATTGTTCAAAATTCAAATTAAAAGCTTGAAATCGTGTAGCAAGCGAATCTGAAGATGTAAAAAAAAAGAATTACGAGGGGGCCATGTCCCCCTTAGCCCTTTCGCTAGAGCAGTTCTTGTTCTGGCAAACGGTGCTGATCACCTAAACTGAATCCTTATATTTGCGTCTTTCAGCGGTGATAAAAAGCTGCTGGTTTCTTTAAGGAAAACAATGTTGGCATACATAATATAAAGACTTTCAAAGTAATACTCTCCATTGAAAATAGTGTCTGCATTATTTATAGTTCTTCTACTTGAACACTCAAAAGAATTTCAATACATTACAAAAAATGGCATTTGAGAGACACTAATGCATTTCTAGAACAAGACAATGACTATAAAATTACGATGTTAAACGATGAAATTTTTTTTAAATCTCTTTTTCACGGTGGTTCTTAAAATTACATTTATAGTGATAATGCAAAATTATCTTATCTCCAAATCTCGCCAGATTTAAGGAAAATACATTGCCAAATTTGACGCAAAAAATATTGATGTGTTGGAAAGTGTTTTACAATCAATGCGTTGGGCATGATTTATCTTTCTTGTTTAATCATAGTATCTATCTATATATAATATTAAAATGCTAAGGCTGCTCGGGACAGATTCTTGAAGTCGTTTCTGATGCAGTTTGATCATGCGCTTTGAGCATACTACTCTCCTCGACCAATCAGTAACCAGAATAAAATCCTGCCTTCACACATAAGTACAGCATTTCATAAAGTATTACGTCATTTTCACGTCAAATTAAAAAGCATAAAAAATCATTAAGTCAAAATATATTTCTTAAAGTTCAGAAATTTCAAAATTGCCAATACGATCGCGTGGATAACAGGAGTTTAAGATGTTTCTGATTGTTTATATTCGTAAGGTTATTTGTTAATAAAAATACTGTGTGCCTGTGAAACCAGAGCAGGAAGGAAATGTTTTATACGCAAAAGAATGCGGATTTGGAAATTTCCGAGACTTAAATGTATAACCTTTTAATTTGGCGAAAAATAAAATGGCTGATATGCCGATTTTTTGAGGATATAGCGTATTGCGCAGTTTTAAGCTTGGCGCAATTTACCGAGAGAGCGTAGGTAAATAGTATGATAAAAACGTGTGTGGGTTTTATTAGGATACATTTAAACGTTAAATTTTAATTTTCCATGCTGAAATAATGCAGTTATTAAGGCGATTTTAAGCGATCTACATAATTTTCAACAAATTATGTAAATTGATTTAAGCTGGAGGAATTCCACAAAATTTAAGGTCATTGAAATTCTCGCATATTGTGCATCATATTCAACGATGAATAAAAGACATTAACACATACTTAATAATTTAAAATACTGCTCCTTTTCAAATAGATGCCTGTTTTACTTTGCCGATCGAACCATATAAGTGCTAGATAACTATTTCCCAGTTTGGTTGCCGTTAAATCAATGCTTCGAATGATTCCTAGAAAAAAGAAATCTCGCGAAAAAAATGCATGTAGTCTCTTTGGTAATCGAAGTACTATACGCGTAATAAATAATTGATTCTTATTTGTTAAAGCAGCGGTATTGAAATTTCTTTTACTGGAAACTGTTAGAATTGCGTAATTAATATACTGTCTAATGCAGTTTTTGTTTTGCAAATTAAAATGTAGGTTAATTCCTACTTTAGGACCTTTCTTGACAAAGTTGGCGATAAATATTCAAATATAGTGTAAATCTGTATTTAATAGCGTGCGTTTTTGCGTTTACGTATTGCTAATTCCATTCCACGATTAAGAGGAGCCGATGTTACGAGCGCATGCCTAGATAACCTTTTTTTTTTAAATGTCGCCAAACACGGTGTAGTGACATAGGAAATCTTTATAAATACAAATGTTTTTAATCCCGGTAAGGTTAGGTGTAACAATTAAGTGAAACCACTCAATTCTACAGCTCTTAAGACACGAAAAAGTGAAAACGCATTAAATATGAAACAAATAGAACTATAAAATACTTGCGCTTTAAAAATAATCGAAGGTATTTCGCAATTCTACATATTTTTTTCATTTTATTTCCTTCGCGTATGGGCATCATTTCCACGTCATTGTTTGCTGTTTTGCTGGCAGATTATCCGGAGCGGCTCATAAGCGCTAACGTATCTGCTGTTCCGTATATACGCAAGAGCGTTATGTCCAGCGCGTATTTGCGTAACCCCACTGTGTTAATCAGAGTTTTCTGGTGTCGGATTTTATAGACTTTTTTTTACCATGGATATTCCCATCCTGAAGTACTGAACATGAAAAAAAAAATGATCAATTATACGCAAGCATAAGATGTCACGTCATGAAAAACCGTCGTAGATGGTAAACACCAAAGTTGTTCCGAAGGTTATACATAATTAAAAATTTTGTAAAGTTTAATTTTGGTACAATTTGCGTGTTTGTTACCACGGTGAGATGAAATATTACTAAATATGGCAAGCTACCAAGGATTATGCATAATAATATATCTCTGTCACAACGTCAAAAGCGCGAATTTGCAATTCTGGTTATTTTTACCTAAATTCATTGTCGAGTTTTCTAAGCAATGCTGTTTTCCATTTATGCATTTCTGCTACTTTCTCAAAGCCACGTGTCTTAATTAAGATTATTCTACGAGAAAATTGAATAATCAGTATAAACTGAATCAATGAAACTTTGTAGGTGTTTTTCTTGAAACTGAGAAAAGGCAGATTAACGTCTTCAACGTGGAAGTAGTGATATGGAAAGCTATTTAATTGGTAACCGTAATGGGAAATATAATCGATTATGCGCGTGCGCAAAGCGTCAAAAATTAAGAGAGTATGAAAAGCCAGGAATATGAAATGAAAATCAAAAATAAATCACCAGAAATTTTAGGATATGCATCGCGTACGAGAAAGATATTGCAATCAGGTGCACAACAAGGCACTCGTAAGGAATACAAATACAATGTGCAAGTAATTGCTCTTTCCATGGTGTTTGTGGAATCTTTTCGAATAACGGAATCCTATGAGCTTAGAATATTTCCTTATAGATGATTATGTAAAAGTTCTATTTATATTTTCATATATCTTCAAGTTACAGGAGGGACTCTAGAAACGACTTCATATTTGGCTCAAATATTGCATTTGATACTATGCAACTAATCAGTTAAAAGTAAAATATCAAATTAGTTATTTATAAATGCGAATTGACAGTGAGATCAACGTCAGTTTTATGTAACAAATGTGATACTGCATTAAGAGTTCAGTCAGTGTAATAAGCTTTTTCGTCACGAACGTTTTCATTTACAGAAGCGAGATGATTTTCACGGAAACAGGATGAATTTTTGGATTTTAAACGTAAATAGTGTATCCATTGTTTCATGTAGTTTTTTAGTTTAGTTAAATTCAATAAAGTCATGTGTAGCATAACTGTGCTAATGAATAGTCCACGCTTTACGAAGTGCAAGATAAAATAAAATAGTTGTCAACATCATGTAATGTTATTTACTTGGCATATATTAATGCTATAAATTAAACCTAAAAAACAGAAACATATGATGTAGAAATCAGACATTTTTCGAATGAGAAAAGTTTCGTCTGCATACCATAAAGTTCTTACTTTTCTGATCGCTATTGACACTTAGTTTTTGTGTCATCATGTAGTTATCGTCTCAAATTTGCAATCATGACGTCAACTTTTAGTTTCACATTTTGAGATTCCACAGTATTGGGTTTAATTCGAATTATGTGTGTGAGGAAAATATTTGTTTCCTACCGTACGGAGATCGGGTAAGCAGCTAGTACACATTATGCTTGGTTTAGATTTATTGCATGAAACCAAATTATTGTTATACACCCATTAACAAAACATACAACAATGATAAAACAAATATTGCAAAAATTCGACGTTTATTATACATCTTTATTGTTATGTAAGTAACTATTATAACAATGCCATGTCTTAATTCTTAACGAAACTGCGACTTTGAAGGATCGTTACTGAGTTTTTTTCACGAATTATTTTATATTTTCACTCGAGTTTTGATTTCGTGTTAATTTATAAATGTTTCAATTTTGATCTGAAGAAACAATGAAGTTTCTAAAAGCTCTAAAAAGAGTTTTCCTGTAAGTATGTCTGTAGAAATCGCATTTAGAAATTCTAATGTAATGCATGTTTCCTTTAATAGTTGAGTAAGTTCATAAATTTCGTTGAATTCGATTCATTTAACCCCTTAATCGGTTTGCCCGTACAGTGTACGTGCTACCCAAAATTGGCCTCAACTGGCTTGCCCGTATTGCATGCGGGCATCGATATTTTCTCCTTTCCTTTTCTAATTTGCCCGCATATTTCCTTATTGTGAAGAGACTATTTAGTATTAATGTATTAAAATTAGTAATTAAAGTTATTTAGTAATTAAAATTAATATATCATTGTACTAATCAATTGCCTAGCTGGGATCTCTAAGAACAACGACTTCTGAAGCGGATTTTACATTAAAATATGATTTACATTATATTTTGTTTTACAATATTTTTGCTCTTAAACTGGATTAGGTAGTTTCTTTAAGCGGTTCTTACAGTAAACTTCATATTATCTCACATACTGCAGAATAGTCTGTCTTATTAAAATTGAAGGTAACAGACGTTGCAGCAGTAATGGTTGTTTTTCTTTTTATACATTTTTTTTAATGCAGGAAAACTTTAATAAATGTTTTTGCCTTTCAGGTGCTGTGGGAAAAATGTTGAAAATGATGATGAAAACGATTTAATAAAAATAATTTCGGATGAAGAAAGAGATCGCATGGAAAGGTAAGAACAGAAGGATTTCGAAAATCTTAGTCTTTAGTTCGCCACTTGAGACTTGTATATTCGTGTGAATCTTCCGTTTTTCTTTTATTGTCGCATATTACCGCCGTTTTTTTAAAGTTTAACCGAAGCATATGCTTCGGTCTGATAGTCAGGAGGACACGAGACTTTTAGTGTTTAGAATTTCAAGTAAAATCTGTCATAACTTTATCAACCGACTAAAGGAAGAAAAGGTTGAGATGACCTTTTCCAGAGGAGTTCGAACTCCGGTTATGTGACATAACAGTGCAATACGCTACGACTAAGACACTGGATGCTTCTCATTTTGTGGTGACAAAGCTACACGAGGTTTATCTACCTATAGAGGAGATTACTTTATTGGATGTGTTTTTCAGGGGATCTAACGCAAATTCAAATTACAAATGGAAGAAAACTGCCCAAAAGTACATAACAGTAAATACGCATTAATGCTGTTGTCCAGAACACTAGATCTTCACTCTTCGACCGTCTTAGGGATTCAGTGTCTTTTCCAGTTGGATATAGTCGGCCTATACGATACTGGACTTACCCAACTCAATTCATCTGCACACAAAACGAAGATTTTCGAGGAAAATTTACAGCCACTTGAATTTTTGCCTGCAAAATAAGCAGCATTCACCCTAAAATTTTGTTTCTGTTAATGCCTGAAAAGATCATACACATCATAATTACAACGCATTCTGACAATTCTGATTTTTGACACATTTTTATATCTTACCGACTTTTACTTTCTTTTTTACAGTCGTATGCATCTCTGCATGGAATATGGGAAGATCATTTTGGATGAAATGGAAGTTAGAGACGGAATCCCCTTCTACGAAACTAAATTTGCCAAGTACTGGTTCCGTCTTCGTATTCAAACTTTTCAACACCTGTGGTGGCCGGAACTCTATGAAGCAAATAAGCAGCTTTTCTCGGATGCGCAAGTTCTCGCGCCCTACGTAACAGAATTTCTGGATTTCTCTTTTGCAGCTGCTGTAAGAAATTGGAATGATATGGCACTGGAAATAACAGCTGAATATTTTGATAACTGACTTTTCACCAGACACGACTTTTTTTTTCCCGAATGTGACTTAATTTCTACCGGCTATGACTCTTTTACCCAAATGTGACTCATTTTCTACCGGCTATAACTCCCTTACCCAAATGTGACATTTTCCAACCGATTTTGACTTATTATCACTGTCTTTTTACCTTTGCTTTGACTTTTCTTCCACCAAACATTACTTTTGACTTCATAACTGTACTAATCCTTCTTCAATGCTGATGTCTGGAGCCAAGCACGTCGATTGTACCGAAACACTCACATCCACGTATATCCCTGTTCAACCATAACAGCTAGATCTTTGTAATAGTGTGACTTAAAACGTATTAAATAGTGTTCAAATAGCTTAAAATAAAGATTTTTACCTTATATTTTGTCATGCCTATCATTTTTACTTATTTCTGTCTTAAAACCTGGGGTCATTATTCTGAGTCTCAAGCATTAGATCTAATATCTGGGGAATGCGAATGGAAGGCATTACGATTATGTTTAGTGTGTACTGATGATGCAACTTCTCATTATTTTTTTCAGTTATCTTTATCAAAAAGTTCCTTGAATTTAAGAACTGTATCATCAAATCTTAGTTTAATCAAATAATTATTTTCAGGCATTCACGCTCTGCTTTTATTGAACATACTGATTCTATGGAAGTAACTTCAACATTACTTCTTTAAAATTAAAAATACGCATATCAAATATTATGAAAGGGTTGATTCCTACTTTAGGACCCCCACTCTCGCCAACGTAAAAAATCGCCGCGTTTTGGCGAACCTTCCTGTCAATAGTCCGTGATCGCGCATGCGCACAAGTTTAACGCCTTCCAGAGAAACTGGATGAAATTAATGTGAACAATTCAGCATTAAACGCACCAAATACGGAGTTTGACGACAATTATTAAAAATTAATTAGTTGGCAAGTAAAATAAATGTAATGATGTACTTACATGTTCCAAATGACTTCATTTGACAAGAATTTATGAGCAGATTCTTTAAATTTATATGTATTTCCTTTATTAAAAGCGGATTCGTGAATTTTTACTTTATTTTAACCAGTGAAGTATGTTGAATCGCAACAATTTTAGGAAATGGAATCAGAATATTAAAATAATTAACAAAAGAACTAATTCTGCAATGATTTTTAAAAATTTGCAAGGCAAATTTAAAACACCTCACCAAATTAAGAAACAGAATAGATAAATTCACCGAATCCGCTGTTTAGAAATAGTTATCAACTAATAAATTCGAAAAGAACTCAATTCTTTTAAGTTAAAATATTAACATTTAAAATTGTCCTAGCAACCAATTTTCAGATGCCAGAAAATTTTGCGTCCGTGATATTAAATTATATCATTAATGCATAAATAAAAATATATATGTATACTTTAATATTTAAAGTTACCCTAGCAACCAAATTCCCGGTATCAGATTTATTTGAGCTTGACGATGCTAATATAAATGAATTGAAATCGTCTGCTCCTATTAATACGTACCAATATGAAAATAAAACAGGAATTTAGTACCCAGTGTTTGCGAAATTATACTTTACTGGGTAAAAGCCAATAGAAATTTTCTAAACTCAGATCGAAAATGCGTAAAAGGATACTAAACCTTATCGTTGCCTACGTAATACTACATATTATGAGCATTTCGTAGGCAACGGCCTTATCAATGATCAAAACTCATGACTGATCACGTGCAAAATCAACTGGAATACCGGCTGATTACTGAGAGAAATTTACGAATAAACCCTTTGCCGTATGGCTGCAATATAAATACAAAAAATCGTAATGGCAACTGTATATCAATATTTATCGTCGCGTTGGCGAGAGTGGGGGTCCTAAAGTAGGAATCAACCTATGAAAGTAATCAGGGAACTTTTTCCATATAGATGAAATCTACAAAGCTGTCCAAGTATGATTTTTTTTTCTTTCATAAAAACGTTCTATATAAAAAGCAATGTTTTAATTTGCGTAAATTCTTCACGATTTTATTATATTATTTTTTATTGTTAAATATTTAATTTCATATGAAGAAATGCACCATTTGAAAACCCATGGGTTCGTTTTATTTTTTTACAGATGCGTTTTAATAAAATCTAATCCTTCCAAATTAAGAAAAATATCTTTCGGTTTCCGTCATGCAGTTTTAAAAATCCTCTTCATAAAGTATAATTTATGTAAAATGTAATTTATATTTTATATAAATTTATGTAAAAAACTAAAAAAATTCTTTTATGTACACACAAATTTCATTTGCACAGGAAAAAGAAGAAAAATGAAACCATTCTGACGATATAATTTAACAGGTAACATATTTACATTCCAACATTTTTATTGAATGCGTTTTTATTATTCCCATTTTTTAAATGAACATATATTTATTATTTAATATCCCCCATCTCTAATCCTACTATATAGGCACGCTGATCTCACTGAGGACTCACTGACTCTGTAACAGTTCCGGGTAACCACTTCAAAATAAAAATTTTACCGCCGTTACTACAAGAGGATTAAAATGTTCAAAAATATTAAAAAGCAGAATAATCATAATAACATTTACAGCATTTTTTACGATTCGCTTGAAATTTTTCATAATCATGTATAAAAATATAGTAAACAGTCTGCACTACTTTAAAAAATCTGAAAATCCACCCGCTCCCTTATGGCTAAAATTTGTTTTCAAGCTGAGAAAAAAATAAAATTTCTTTCGCGCAGCACGAGTTTTTACGTTCCTTAAAAAAAAAGAAAACCAATTTATGGGACTTAAATAAAACCTTTATTTTCTAACATAAAACACTCTTAAATTTTTTTTGAGACTGTATGACTTGAGTATGTTGAAGAGTATGCACTACTTGGAAGTACTATAGGACGTTTGCTGTTATAACTTATGTGCGCATTATTTAGCCTACCACCTACTCTAAGAATACCGTTTGAGTCCAAAAATGGATTCAAAAATTTTAATTTAATATTAACAGGATTAAAAATCTCCAGCATGTGCCATTAGTTTCATCTGATGCAATAATTCTACCTGCACTGCATATTAAGTTAGGGCTTTTCAAGAACTTTGTGAAGGCCATGAATAAAAATGGACTTCAAATAATGATGGATTCCATTATTTGAAGAAAAAATTTACAGGTGTTAGTGATGAAAATTAAAGAAGGCATTTTTGTTAGCCCCAAATTGGAGCTTTGACTGCTGATACAAATTTTGATGCTCTTTTAAGCCGAGGTAAAATGTCAGCATGGAAAGCATTTAAATTATTTGTTGTATTTTTTATAGGAAATCATAAAGCCCATCAATACCGTATATTATTTGCATACATATAAAAATTTGGGATGAAACATGTTTCTGAATATTCATTTCTTGGACTCTCATCTCGATTTCTTCCCGACTAATCTTGGTACTGTGAGCAACGAACAAGGAGAGCGTTTCCAAAAAGACGTTTCAGAGATGGAAAATAGCTATCACGGACAGTGGAATAAACATATGCTTGATGATAACTGTTGGACATTGAAGAAATATGTTGCGGTTGCTAAATATAGCAGATAATCAAAGGCAGTTACGTTTTAGGTAACTTAAGTAATGTTAATTTATTCATGTAAATATACTCAATTCTCTGATATTTCAATGCAATGCCACAAAAAATCTGTGAGTGATACAGAAAAATGCTTATATATCAGAATTCAGCGTGTTATATTGCACGAAGATCAGTTTGTTTTTCGTATGTGCCAAAAAAAAAAGATTTTTGTAACCTAGTGTTATCAAAGAAAACTGCCCCGATATTCTGAATATATTAAGTTTATCCGATAGAAAAATATGTATAGTCTGCTATTTTACCGTTAAAGTGTTTCTCATACATTTTGTTTACATTTATTACAAAGATTTATTGATAAAATTTATTTTAATGAATTTTTTAAATTTTGTCCTAACAGGCAAATGAAATATCCTAGGTAGGTAGTGGCTAAAACGTCTAGCCAACCCCTAGAAAAATAATTCTCTTATCCAAAAAAAAAATAATAATAATAATTATAATGTTCACATGGGATGGAAACATTGCACTTATCATGTATTTTTGGTCAAAAAGTTCTATTTGGAACCTTGGTAAAACCTTGGAGGAGAGAGTAATATGGAGTGGGCATGAGGGGAGAAAAGTTAAGCCACAACTGTAACCGGTTTTTCCTCTTTCCGCCATGTTCTTCTATGGGGAGAAAAATGAAGTCACCTAGGCTTAGCCTTGGGGGGCGTGGTTCGGAGTTAAAGAGCGGTTTGGAGATAGCGGTTAAACGATTTATCGAGCCATATCTCCAAGGCTACGCTTACAGTTACTTCATTTTCTCCACATAGGAGAACTAGCAAATGCCCACGACATATTATTAGTTCCTCCAAGGGTAAAACATTACAAATTAAAAATCTTAAAGTATTGTTGATATCATAGACATAGGAACTATCTACATAAAACATTCACTGTTTCATGAATATTTTGGCTGTCGTAAAAGTAAACCTTAGTGAAGTAATTTCTCCGTAAAGCGCGTTTTCCTATGTTTTTTTATTGCTTCAATTTGAAATTCATGACATCAAAATGATGTCAATTTCACTTGCGATTAGAATTTAAAAACAACAACAAACCCCAAAACGTATTTTATATTTATCAAAATTGTTATTATAGTAACAGAATCCATTTTGAAGGACATATTTATGGAATGGGTTTTCGGTCGACCTCCCTCCTTTTAAAATTTCAATTTTTATTAACAAAATAAAGTTTTTTTGTGAAAAATTCTGCCTTTTCATACTGTTGCATCTTTATCCATCATAACTTTTAGATATTTTGGTAAATGGATGAGCATTCATTTCATCCTCTTTAAAAGAAAAATAGGGGAAATATTAATTAGGATATTTTTGTGAATTTTCAAGAAAAGACGAATTTTGAATTAAAAAACTTGTTTTTCTTACTTGCAGAAGTTCAACAGAAAGACTACAAACCACTACGAGAGACGTCTATTGGCTAAACCATTCGATTTTGATGATGGAAAAAAAAATTGCCCAAAACATTTAATTACATTTGGAATATTAAAACAAAAAATATTAAAATGGCGGGAATTTATTTGCCACCATACACGCGCAGCATATTTAAAAGTAATACTGCTAAATGGGTACATCACCATCTGTGATAAATCAACTTTTACAGTGTTCTTCTTTTCTAACATTCTTTTTTTTTCGTGCTTTTTTTTTCAACTAAAAATAATATTCGTTCATGATCTGTGTAGATTCAGAACTCTTGTAAAAGACATGTAAGATGTGTGTGGTAGAGGCGGTTCAAAATTGATAGCAATGTGAGTTTGGAAACGTTTTCATTTTGATGTTAGTATTCACTTTAATAATCAATTCTACAATCAATGTAGGATCCCTAATTTAACCCTACAAGTCAAGTTTTTTTTTCTGTTTCTGAAATAAATATATTTGATGATGTTAGTGATTATTATTTGGGTAAAAAAATTAAAAAAGTAATAACCAAATATTTTACTAGAAAATCATTTTTTATTTCAGTTCTGCATGTGATACACTGAACCTTAGCTATACTACTTTGGCATTTATTTTGAAATTTTAGTATTGAGATTATTTCTTGTGATATGACGAGCTCCTACACACAATACATTTTTCCGGTGAAATCTCTTTGCTAACGATTTTTGTTAATTTTCTAAAATAAACAAAACGACATACGAATGATAACTGTTTAAATTTCATCAATTTTGATAATAATATGAAAAGTAATGACACCTGCTTGCAAAAGCCTGAAGTATAAAGACGAAAAATTAAAGTAGTTATTGCACATATGACACCCGGTAAATTGTAGGGTTAATAATCAAATTTAGCCAAGTGCTTTCTTTGAAATATCCTTTAGTTTATGACGAGCCAGAAGAGTAATGACATCTGCTTGCAAAAGCCTGAATTATATCATTGCTATCTATTCTATAAATACTCTAAAACCGCGACACATGTTATACTAGTATTTTATAGACGTAGAGGAAAAAATTAAAGTGGTTATTCCAAATCTGGTACCAGGTACATTGTAGGGTTGATAATCAAATTTAGCCAAGTGCTTTCTTTGAAGTATCCTTTAGTTTATGACGAGCCATAGTCGGAAAATTAACTACTATTCTAATTTAAATAATAACAGGTACGCGAAGACGATGATTTTGGATTTTTCATAGCTTATTCTACCCCCATGTATATGTTTTACGAAAGTGTTGTGAATCACCATGTATACAAGAAATTTAATTCTCCTCAAACAAAAGATATTTTTGGATTAGCGAAAAAGCTGGTTTGTTCTGTTTATCATTTAAGAAAAATTCAAAGAAAGCAATAGTTGATGAGATCTGAAATCAGAGAACTGGCAAATGGGAGTTTTCTGTAAAATCGACATATTTCCAAAAGCATATACCCTAATAGCACAATTAGTCGAAAGGACGTTTAAAACACGTCTTTTAACGTCAAGAAACGTGTTTCCAACATAATTTGAACTAGTTGTGCTACTAGGGTAGTTGATCTTTTCACTAAAATATAGTTCTTTTAGTTTAAAAAATAGCTTGTTGTTGTTGTTGTCGTGTCCATGGATAGACCATGGAAAAAGGGGTGCAAGTGCCCCCCGAGGGGGAAAATAGCTTATTTTTTATAAATAGAAGACTAAAATAAAGTAGCGGTTTTACTACACCATACACATAAAAACTGAAAATTTTATTCAAGTAGTTTTCATTCGGAGAGATAAAGCAATATTTGTCAGGTAAAAAGCATTGACAGTGAATAATTTCACTTAAATTTGTAATATGCAGATTCATAATTTTGAAATGAAATGTGTTAGAGTGAGCCTGGGATTTTAAAATGATCTTTCAAATACTATAAATTTCCCTTTGAGAACTGATAATTTAAATTACACTGTGGCAGAATATTTGAACTACAGCTTGGGTATTTAAAGATGAAATCGGTTGAATATGATATATTTATTTATTTATTTATTTATATTATTCTATGTATCTTCGAATATATACAGGGTGTTCCAAAAATTAACACGTTTTAATTCTGTATCTGATAGAGATAAGCCGGCAATGTTAATTGAAAAAAAATTGTTCAAAATAAGTTAGTAAAAAAGAGTACGTTAAAGAAAAATTCCCTTTCATAATTTTTTTTAAAACATACATTTTTTAAATTTCTATACAAGCCCCATGAAAAAAATCCGAATCGTTAAAATGAGTCTCATACACTAATGTGGTGATGATGTACAACATTTCAGACTTTTATCATAAAACATTTCAGAATCTTTTAACCAGATCTTTTATCTCTTTTATCTTTTAACCAGAGTTTTTTCCCTTTACTGTTAATGACGATTTTTCCAAGTAATTTTTAGACAGATTAAAAATCGGAATACTTCTAGCTTTGTTTTGCATGGAAATGACCATTTCCCCCATAAATTGATATTTTTCTATTAAAAGATAGTAAGAAATATTGACAACAAAAGTGGTATTTTATGAGTAATCTCATATTAAAAATTAATTAATTAGTACTTCACTTCATAAACATGGGTTTTTCAGTTCATATTTATAAATATTCAAACTAACAAATAGAAATTTTTAATTTTCTTTATTTCAATATATGGGTAATTCTCTGACATTTTAACAGACAATGTATTCCTCCCTCTCTTTACTTTAGCAATGTTTGTTGGCATATCTGTAACAATTCTAAACCAATGGGCCAAGTAGCTTAAGAGTAAGTGCTGGACGTACATTTGTGAAAATTGAAAATAATTCCGTGACAACGCAATAATTCGTCTGTTTTAATGATAACTGGACAACACTTTGTCACGAAATTCAAATTTCGAATTGTAAATCTCGTAAACAGCATATCCCCACCAAAGTCTCATTTTGAGACTTCAACGTGTAGTGAACCGCGAGTAAGTCGAATGACGTGTAGTGAAGTCTCTCACTCCGTAGGTCGAGAGTTCGATTCTAGGATTAGCAAAAGAAGAAGTATTAAAAATCGAAGTATGAGGTAAGTTTTCGTCTATCCCAAGACAAACGTTCCCATAACATACAGCGCTTATAAATGCTACGGCAGAATCGGACACAGAATAACTCACACTATTTACTGCAACTTGCCGCATAAATAAATTTGAAACATCATCAAATAAGTAAAAAAATATTTTTCCAGGATTTCATTTTAAAGGTCACTCATTCAACGTACTTTTAATCCTCTAGACGATATAATTACCATTTAATATAAGTTATTTTACTTCCAGCTTCTTGAACGGAAAGGACTAAACCGCTGAGTAAATATGAAGAGAGTGTATTTTGCTTTATCTTTTAACATGTTAATTCATCTCCCATTTATTAAAACGTTTTGCGATAAAGATCAGTACTTCGCTTAGTTTTGAGAAATCTTTTTCCTCGCTTTTAAGCCATTATTTATCTTTTTTGTTTGCCGATGAACTTCACTTCTTTATCCACTAAGGAAGTGCGCACCCGGTTCTCCTGTGTATTAATCATCCAAAAGAAGAAAAAAAAAATGAACTGTAGTGAATTACTTATAAAGTGGCATACTGAGCAATAGGAAGGGAAAATAAATAATTTTTGGTGGGGAATTCCTTCCTTTATTTTGTATCTATTTCTTTAACCCTTTCCCAATGCTGAAAAAAGGGCAGCCGTTGCCATCGCTCGACTTATCTACGAGCAAGATGGCGGACGATCAAACGTTCATCTCGTGCCACAGATCTAGAGACCGTTTTTTTGACGACAGCTGGCTGTGCGGCACAGCCAGCTGTCGTCAAAAAAAGGGTCTCTAGATCTGTGGCACGCGATGAACGTTTCGATCGTCCGCCATCTTGCTGGTAGCTAAGTCGAGCGATGACAACGGCTGCCCTTTTTTTCAGCATTGGGCAATCTGTCAAGCTGTTCTCGCATTCTTCCATTTTTCGGCAGATGTCAGTGCTGTTAAAAAGAGTCGTGACCATTTTTTTAACGGGAAATGAAGTGCTAAAAAGGAAAGGATTCTTGTGGAGCTATGTCACCCGCAACTATTTTTATAGAAATCCAATCTATTCTTCGTGACTGGCAACAGTCAAAACGTCAGAGTTTGGAGTTCCCAGAGCGGGAACACTGCGCGTTCTCAATTGTTTAACAAAAAGCATTGCTACATCTTGGCCCATTTAATTACGGTGCCGCTTTTTAAAACTGTTCGTTTTAAAAAGGGAAAAAGAGCCAATTTTTGGAATTGTGAAAAGCCGACCTATAGATCTGGAATTTGGGTGATTTTCTCCAGAGTTTACGTAAAAGTTTCAACAATATGATTATATGTTCGCATGGGTTTTGTTCTTAAATTTTCCGTTTTTTCATATGGGGTCGCATTGGTCACCTACTAGGGGGTGTACCTTTAATAAAATTACCAACCGCCCGCACTTGGTACTCACTTTTTGGACGTCATATACCCGCCATTAGAAAAACGAAAAAGATGAAAAGGACATTTACTTTATTTAACCGTGCTTAGTTTCTACGTAACGGGAATGGAGATAAATTAAACATGGTATGAAGAACCACTTGCGAGATTTGACCACTGATCTCTGATGTCTGATTTTAAAAGCAGACGGTAGAAGAAAAAGTATACTATTTTAGAAACGATCAACCCTTTCAAACACTTTCAACGATAATTTTTTTGTGTACGCAATAAATGTTCTGTTGTCCGAAATAGCAAACTTAAAATTCTCTTCAATGCATGATATAGTTTGCAATACATTTATTTTTCTAAATAAATGTTCTATTTTTGGAAATACTTGAACTAGATAATTTGCCTATCCATAATGCATTTTACAAGTCTTTCCTTTTTCAAGGATATTTTTCCAAAGTTTCCAAACTCATATAAGTTTGCCTTTTGCTGTAATGCAGCTTGTGAGACGAAATGTTAAAATTTCCATGTCGTTCTGTTTTAATTATTATATATATATATATACGGAGTCAACAATCTAATACTGGCTGTAAGACGTTATGTTGTTCGAAATCTTTGCATTGGCTCTTGCATTGGCAAATCTTTCCATTGTAATTCTCCAACGTATGATGCATTTTCTTTAAGGCCATACCTTTCTCCGATTTGTCAATGTAATTTTGTATAAAATAATAACTGAATTTTTGTGACCTCTGCAACATACTTTACAGAGTATGTTACAGGGGCCTCATAACATACTCTGTATGTTATGAGGCCTTTTTTTATTGCAGTTGATTTTCATTTCAAACCTGCCCCATGTTTCACAAGCAAAAAATCAGCCGCACTTTCATGAACTTTCTTGTCATCTGTCTCTAGGAGCTGTACTGCTCCAATACAGACGAGAAGATAACGCAAAGCCAGAACTCTGCCAGAGGAACTACATCTGAATAACACAGAGTAAGATAGTTTCGGGTAGAGCATGATTGCCAATGAAACGCTTGAATGAATGAAGCCTTCGTTTCTCGAATTCATAGACAATTTAAAAATTGTTGCTCTTGTTGTAGCACATGTGAATATGCAGATGTAGAATTTTTTGCGTTCTCTTCCATTTCGGCAAATCTGAAAAGAAATCTAAATAATAATAATAATATTAAAAGAACTCGTATTTTGTAAAAAAAAATATGAGGCTTTCCACGTAAAATGCGCATATTTTTGGAAAGTTTGGAGCGTTTTAAAAATGCTAGCAGTTAATGCCGTATAATCATTCTTCCCCATGTCTTCAAAGAACAAAAAACGATCTTTAGTGATCAAGTTGTTCCATCAGAACTGCAGTAATTTATAAACATCACAGCGAAAGTAACGACACTTGAACAACATACCCCCTTTCCGTGAGTGTTACAATCGTCGATATTCTCACTTAAGATTAAAAAATACTGTAGTTATAATAAAAAAAACCTTACAACGCACTAAAACGTTTTTTTTTATTATATAAAAATGACATCTGTCGGCCACAACTTGAACTAAATTTTTTTTGCAGATTTCTTTTTCTCGTTTACTAAATAACATGTACACAGAGTTTCAACGAAACAGAACCAGCAGAACGTGCTCTATGTATGTCTAAACAGGGCCATTTTAACCATAAACACCGTGCATATCGCTTCCACGCATCAAGCATGAGCGCCCGTTTCAAAGAAGTCTCACCAATGCGTGGCAGCAACTCTAAAAATCTCTTGTGAACCATTTTCAGTGTCTTCAGACAAACTCACAAAGCAAAGAAACATACCGCTTTGTAGTTAGTGAGTTTTAAATATTCTACTATCCCTACTTAACAGAAATTTGCATTGCTCTTTAACTTCATAAAACTTCAGCTTACATTGGCCGTTAAAGTGTTTGAAGACTGACTGTAAAAACAAAGAATCTGTGTAATTAATCTCTCTTAAGTCTTAAATATTCTACTATATCCTTCCCTCTTGTTTTCTGTCTGTAAGTCCCTTTTTCAAAAGGCAAAATCAATGCAGGCTTTGTTCTCTTTTCTCCCACTCATTTTTTCTTTTTACCATTGTAATTAAAACTCTTTCATTCTAAGTGTCCTTCCTAGGCACATGCGAGAATTTTCTTGAATGGAATAAAATTTTCCTCTTAAAAGTTTCATAAATTGTTCGAATGCTTTAAAAATCCGAATCATGGATAGAGATCTCACTCATAAGAAACACTTTCCTTATTTAAATGGGTTTTTTTGTTGTTTCTGGAGCACAGACAGAGCTAAATCGAAAGTTCTATTTACTGGAGAATTGAAAGGAACGGCTTTCGTTCCTTCATCTAATATTTAAAATGAAAATGAATAGTCGTTAAGCAATGATTTCGTGGATAAAGTGGTTCCTCAATGTATAACGTTATCCCCATAGCCCTGGTTTCGATAACCTAAAAAATACAAAAAAAACGGCCTTAATTTAAAGAAAAAATGCGCTAATAATTAAACAAAAATTTAAATCTAAACAAATAATTTATTACTAAAAATACGTTTTTTTTACATTAAAACATAATTATCTAAAGAAATTGATATGTAACAGTAATATTTAAAACAAATATTAAATAATAAAGAGTTAAAGAAGGAAAAAAAAATATATAAATATATTAACACCTGACCTTATAATTAATTACATTTAACTGAAATATATTTAAAGAAACTGAGAAAAATATTCACTAAAATTTGAAAATGTAAAATCACACAATACTCAAGTAGAAAGGTAAAATACACTGATACCTAGATTTTTCTCTGTGTATAAACATAAATTTTAATGCACTACAAATTTTAAATTTTATGAAATTACGAGAGATCAGAATTACGGCATTAATATATATTTTAATATTATCGAAATTTCATTTACTTAGAAAATGACACAAAGTTAATAAAAATATATTAAAATGCAAAATAATGTTCTAATATTTAAAAAAGTTGCCCTCAAAACCTTAAAAAATGCCCTAAAACAGAAAAAAGCTAAAAAATACAAAAATACCAAAAATGCAAATGTTATCAAAATCCGGGCTATAGTTATGACACAACAATGCACTTTTATTTTCGTTTTATATACTGAGTAATAGAGTTGCTCGACTATTTTTTTGAAAAAAAGGGGGATGCGTTAAAATACTTGGTTAAGGCAAAAATTCATTTCCTTGTTGAAAAATTATACTAACTTTCACACGTAATTTTAAAGTAACAGATCACAGGTATGCCGTCTTAGAGGTAATAATTGAATATCACTTTAAAAATTGGGCTGCGCATCAGGCTATGAATTGAAAACCGTATATTTTTTGAAAAAGATCCGATCTGTACTTTTAATATAAAAAACTAATATATTTGAATATTTATTATGATTATTTAAGCAGTCTCTCAAAATACGTTTGAAAAATTCGTTTGAATTTTGCGCTAGTCGAAAAAATGGAAATGAATTTTGCACAAAATTCTTCAGAAATTCATTTTGGGCGGTGTCTGGGTCGAAAACGACCCGGATGCTTTATCAAAGATAAACATTATCCGAAATACACTACGGAATTTTAAATCTAAGGAAACGGCATGAACTTAACAAGCAAGAGAATATATCTCACACACACTGCGATAAATTACACATGAGCCATTTCACATTATTAAGGAGAGTTTCTCAGCAATGTTACAAAAAGTAAATTTTGAGCATAATAACAATGACAAACCGATAAATATAAACAAAGAGCACTTTCAATGAAAAATCTATAAATTGTGCATTTCAGTTATGTTTCTTCAGACATCATAAACTTTATACACATTTTAAAAACCATTATTTATAACTTCATTTTACATACAATGTGTTCCATAAGTGTCCTATCGTACAATTAAATCCATTCTCTGAAAATCAAATATTTAAAATTGTCTACACTAGACATTCTAAAAAAAACATTAATAACTCTGATTTTCATTTAAAAGTAGATTTTCGTGGAAGGTGTGGATGTAAATATGGGACTACTTGAAAAATCTGTTTTGAATCAACTACATCTCAATTATTTTAAACTTACAATAGGATTGAGCTTTTGTCCATATTGATGCTAATAATTTATTTCGGTCTTTATACTAAAATATTTCATAATATTTCTTATTAAAATATTTCTTGTAGCTGTTGAAATGTTTTTTTCTCCAGGAAAAGCAGTGGTTTTTTTTTGTAACCTAAAATAATACATTTTCTGTTTTTCTGTGCTAATTTCAAAAGCTCAGAATTCTGTTTTAGAATGTTTTCATAAGTCTGAATTAAAAGAGTTCATCAGTTAAAACAACATTGAATATCTCTTTAAAAATAAACTCAACATACCTCCGATAAGTTTTACAGATTTTTTTTTAAATTTACAATGAAATTTTAAATACAGCAAATCTTAATTTCAGTATGAATGTTCATGCATTTATTTTATTTTTATACTTATCTCTACTTATTATAAAGAAGATGTCTGTGGATATGTGTGCGTGTGTGTGTGTGTGGAGGGGGGTGGTTGTCGGCGGCGTTACGGACAAACGGCTGCACCTAGAAACACCAAATTTGGCACTCGGGAAGTTCTAAAGTTGTGCACCTCGAAACGATTTTTTCAAAATTCTACCTAAAGTTTTTTATATTTTATGTTTTATGCGATTTTTGGCATTTTTTTCTCACCTAATTCGTAATAACGGCAGAAATTATGCTCGCAGCAAAAAGGCATTTCTGTCATCGAATAGAAGAGGAAATTTTCTTTTAAAAACAGTCTGTTCTGAATACCTAACATGATTTACCAATTTGTAGAAATTTTTTTACTAAGCATCTGTTTTGGCGAATTTTTTCGTAAAATAATTTTGAAACTGTCGCATCTTGAATTCTATCCGTCATAACTTTTTGATAATTTAACAAATCGTGAAGCATTCATTTCTCCGTTTTTTAAAATGAAAACGAAAAAATTATGTAAATTAGATGATTTTTTACGAATTTTAATGTAACCTAATGCTTACCATTTAAGAGCATCGACGCGGATAGCTTACGCCTTTGCATTGAATCATTGCGCGAGATGATTTTGTTGCTTTGCCGCAGAAAGGACTAGAAAAAGGTTTTTTTCAACCTAGAGGTTTTAAATGGGTAACGGATTTTTAATTCGCAAGTGAGGATCTATGACGTCAAATGCTTTAAGATACGTAAAAACTACGCCACAATTTTAACAAATTATTTCTGCTCTTTTTCTAATAGAAGGAGGCGATATTTTGATTAAAAATGTCTATGGAAATAAACTAAGAAATTCACGATTATTATTATTATTAGTGGCATTTTAATTCGTTGCTTATTTAAAAATGTTTATAGATTTTCTAAAATATGCATGTTGCGAGTTTTATTTTAACGTTGGATTACGTTCCTCCATAGGGGTCCTTTATAAAGCAAAAAAAATTTTTCAACGTCTTTGGATTACGTTCCTCAATAGGGGTCCTTAAAAGAAAAAAAAAATTCAACGCCTTTGTAAGTTTTAATAAGATACCATTTGAAAACCAGTGTGCGAAATATCTAAATTAACTCCCTCAACCAACCGGGGTATGTTTTACGGCAGCTGAAAAGTAACGTCATAAACTAAAAAAGTGCATGAAATTTGCCAAACATTTGCGTTCTGTCACAATTAAAGCGATTCTAAATAGCTCCTCGAGATTCACAGTTTGATGTTAATGGCAACCATTATGTGAAATGATAATTGTTTATGCTAAAGCGTAAATTGCAAAGAATTGCCATAGAATAAAAAGATCCCATTGGTACCAAATAATCTAAGCTGTTTCTTTTAATCGAGCCTTGAAGAGGGAAAAGCGAAGATAGAAATTATTAATATACGTAATAGGTAGTATTAGTAGATTTGTAAGGATAATATGAAAAAATCACAATATACCACGTTCATAAATATTTCATGAAATTAAAAGTGTTCTGTTTATCCTATTCCAAGGGTTGTCTTACAACCAACTAAACGATAAGTAATTCTAATTTGCGTTAGTATATCCCGCAGTAATTTCAAAAGAGGAGATCACTTGAATCTTTTTTAAAATGAACTTCTGTCTTTTTTTTTCACATGCATAAATACCAGTTGTACATTTCATGAAGTGTCTGAGGTATTTAATGCCACAGCTTGAACCTAAAAATCAGTATAATGTAGAAATAAGAGATTTTGAAAGTCAGGAGTTCTCTGCAAACCGTCAAGCTTTTCAATTTTTTGACCGAGATTGACACATACGGACGTAGTTTTTTTAAGTCATTATATTGCAACGATGCCAGGTTAGTACTCATGACGCAAACTTTAAGCCAAGAGTCAAATAATTTTGCTTTTATTTTTAGATTCCACACCATTGGAATTAGTTTGAATTGCGCATGTAAGGAAAACTTTCGTTTCCTGCCGTGCGAAGAACGGGCACGCAGCTAGTTTTATAATCAATATACAGTAGAAATCTACTGCAAAATTTCTACCTTTGTAAGAGGCAGAGCTGGTTGCTTTAAATTAGTTCGCGTTCTGTAATCCAATACTCCAGACTGGTAAATAGAAATTAAACAATTGCATACACGCATCCTTAAAATGGCTTCCTAATGCAATACAAATTTACGACTCCCGTGGTATTTGCCGTGTTATATTTTACCGTCCAGACTACTTAAATACATGCAAAACTTTGCTCGTTAATATTTAATCAGTTTCCACATCTCGTTATGGCTTAAACCTATTTTTCTTTAATATTTCAGTTTGGCGCTGATTTATGAAACTAATCATTAATTCTCAGAAATCTACTAATGATTACTTTAAAAACATCCGTGAATTCCTTAATGCCAAGTAAACATTTAATTCGTTATTTTTCCCTAGAGGTGAAACTTGAAGGATAGAAAATCACCCGAAAAGGTTTTGGTAAACACTGAAATAGATATATATATATATTTTTTACTTTTTATTTTTGGTATAGCATTTTTCTTTCAGGCTCTGGAATTTCGTTTTCATTTAAGTTAGAGAGTATTTATGTTGGAAATAAATGCATTCCCTGAATCACATTTTCGAAGAAGAGTTTATGTTTTTCTCTTCTACTTATTTAGTATTTCCTTTACGCATTTACATACTTCAAGCTGTAATAGAGAAGAAAGCAAATTATTAAGGGTTTTTGAAAATAGGATATATTGCGCTTAACACCTAGTTTATCTAATTTACACACATTATGAATAAAAATAAACATAAATGTCCACATGTTCAAATGATGGCATAAAAATGTTTACATATTATTCAAACCTTAAAAAAATATTTTTCTGTAAGAGTTAATTATATATATGCTGTTTCTAAGAGGAAATGTGTCATCTGATTAAATCACTTTAAAAAAAAGCCCACTTTTCTTACCGCTGGCCGCTTATATGCATTGCTATTCAAAATAACGTTAGCTTATTTCCAGCTCCCTGTATGTTTTAATTATTACTTTAGCTTCAGACGGCATCCCATGTTTGATTGAAATATGCTTTGATTGTCACTTTTATTCGGGTTATGTTTTCAACCCTGCAGGTGATTTTCATGAAATTTTTTGAAAAAGGTTTCTAATTATTGTATCTATAAATATATAAAAAAAGAAAAAAAAGTTAAGTAAATAAATAAAATAAATAAATAATTGTAATTTTCTTAAATTTTTCGAGAAACTGAAAAAAAATTCGATATATATATATATATATATATATACGCAATACCTAAATGTTTTACATGTACAGAAAATAGAAATAATTAAATAATTCTAAAATAAAGTTGTTTAAGTTTTGAAATTGCCATACTGATTATTCAAGATAAGAATCTTTAAATAAAAAATACTACGCAAATATATTTTTCAAATAAATAAAAAAGTACATTTATTATTTATTAAGAGTAATGCTGAATACATATGCATGGAATGCGCAGATTTAGACATTTTTTTTTCTCGATTGGTTATCTAACATTCTAAATTTATTTCTAAAGCGAAACATTCTAATTTTATTAATCAATGTTTTGCAAATATATTTGTTGTATTTATTCGTAGCAAAATAAAATTGCTATACAAATTTAGAAATAAACAAACTTTCCGTTCAGTTTAGACGTAGAAAACTATTTTATATTTTATAAGCGATTAATTTCATTTAAAATCTCATAAACCGAGTGTATGTAATGGAAAAATAAACAACGTTTGCGAATTTAGTGGAAATAAATGTACCTTGTCTTAAAGTGCCATTGTATTTATGTTTGTAAAATTATATAAGATATCCCAAATAAGTGTAACACTCTTTAAATATTTATCTATTAGAGATAGGTGGGCAACGTAAATTGAAAAAAAAAATATATATATATATATATATTCAAAATAAGGTAGGGAAAAAGGCTACTTTAAGAAAAATTTCCACTCGTTAATTTTAAAAAAAAATTACACTTTTTGAATTTCTATACGATCCCCGTACACTAAAAAAAATCCCAATTAGTAAAATCTTCTGCATATACTAAGTAGCTGATTCACAAAATTTCAGACTTTCATCATAAAACGTCTCAATATGAAAATGAGTATATGTTGACTTAAAACACTTTTCAATAGCTCCCGAATGTACAAAAAATAACATAGTGTGATATCGTTTCAGGGCTCATGCAGAAATTACGGAAGAAATTCGTTTCTTCATCTGTAGACTTAAATGTCCCCTTTCAAATTGATGCCCCTAATCTTCTTTTTGTTTAAAGATATATCTGAGGTGTTTTATAACATGGTTACATTTTGTACATCACTTCATTTTCGTGCCCAGGCTGTTTTACTAACAAGGAATATTTTTGTTCGGAAGCTGTATACAAATTTGGAATGTGTAACTTTTTGAAAATTAAATGGAGATTTTTTTGCAGTTTTTTTTTTTTTCGTTTTGTGAACATATCATTCCATTCACACTGCCCCTTTATCTCTAATAGATAAATAATTAAAGTGTGTTACCACCTTTATAGAACAACCTGTATATGTTTGAGGGTTATAGATTTTCTATTTTTGCATTTTCAAACTGTCAAATTGAAGAAAGTGAATCAATTGTTCATAAGAAAAATACCAGAAAAATACGGGGCTTTTTATTTATTAATCTATTTATTTAGCGACAGCACACACTGCTTTTATTTGTGGCATAAAAGTTTTTTTTTAATACTTTTTAAGAAAACATTAAAGTGAGTTTAAATGCTTCATGGTTTCGGCTTATTTATCTATTCTGCTTTCTGTATAACTGTCTGTAGTCTAATGCCGTAAATCTGTATCAATCTGTATAGGTAGTATTAGTAGATTTGTAAGGAATCACAATAAAAAAAATCACAATATACCACGTTCATAAATATTTCATGAAATTAAAAGTGTTCTGTTTATCCTATTCCAAGGGTTGTCTTACAACCAACTAAACGATAAGTAATTCTAATTTGCGTTAGTATATCCCGCAGTAATTTCAACAAAGGAGATCAGTTGAACCTTTTTTAAAATGAACTTCTGTTTTTTTTTTTTTTTTTTTTCACATGCATAAATACCGGTTGTACATTTCATGAAGTGTCTGAGGTATTTAATGCCACAGCTTGAACCTAAAAAACAGTATAATGTAGAAATAAGAGATTTTGAAAGTCAGGAGTTCTCTGCAAACCGTCAAGCTTTTCAATTATTTGATCGCGTTTGACACATACGGACGTAGTTTTTTAAGTCATTATATTGCAATGATGCCAGGTTAGTACTCATGACGCAAACTTTAAGCCAAGAGTCAAATAATTATGCTTTTATTTTTTAGATTCCACATCACTGGAATTAGTTTGAATTGCGCATGTAAGTAAAACTTTCGTTTCCTGCCGTGCGAAGAACGGGCACGCAGCTAGTTTTATAATCAATATACAGTAGAAATCTACTGCAAAATTCCTACCTTTGTAAGAGGCAGAGCTGGTTGCTTTAAATTAGTTCGCGTTCTGTAATCCAATACTCCAGACTGGTAAATAGAAATTAAACAATTACATACACGCATCCTTAAAATGGCTTCCTAATGCAATACGAATTTACGACTCCCGTGGTAATTGCCGTGTTATATTTTACAGACCAGACTACTTAAATACATGCAAAACTTTGCTCGTTAATATTTAATCAGTTTCCACATCTCGTTACGGCTTAAACCTATTTTTCTTTAATATTTCAGTTTGGCGCTGATTTATGAAACTAATCATTAATTCTCAGAAATCTACTAATGATTACTTTAAAAACACCCGTGAATTCCTTAATGCCAAGTAAACATTTAATTCGTTATTTTTCCCTAGAGGTGAAACTTGAAAGATAGAAAATCACCCGAAAAGGTTTTGGTAAACACTTAAATAGATATATATATTTTACGTTTATTTTTTCTACAGCATTTTTCTTTCAGGCTCTGGAATTTCGTTTTCATTTAAGTTAGAGAGTATTTATGTTAGAAATAAATGCATTCCCTGAATCACATTTTCGAAGAAGTGTTTATGTTTTTCTCTTCTACTTATTTAGTATTTCCTTTACGCATTTACATACTTCAAGCTGTAATAGAGAAGAAAACAAATTATTAAGGGGTTTTGAAAATAGGATATATTGCGCTTAACACCTAGTTTATCTAATTTACACACATTATGAATAAAAATAAACATAAATGTTCACATGTTCAAATGATGGCATAAAAATGTTTACATATTATTCAAACCTTAAAAAATATTTTTCTGAAAGAGTTAATTATATATATGCTGTTTCTAAGAGGAAATGTGTCATCTGATTAAATCACTTTGAAAAAAGCCCACTTTTCTTACCGCTGGCCGCTTATATGCATTGCTATTCAAAATAACGTTAACTTATTTCCGGCCCCTGTATGTTTTAATTATTACTTTAGCTTCAGACGGCATCCCATGTTTGATTGAAATGTGCTTTGATTGTCACTTTTATGCGGGTTATGTTTTCAACCCTGCAGGCCATGCGAGGGAAAAAGAACAACACTTCTTGAAATTTTTTGAAAAATGTTTCTAATTATTGTATCTGTAAATATATAAAAAATGAAAAAAAAAGTGAAGTAAATAAATAAATAATTGTAATTTTCTTAAATTTTTCGATAAATTGAAAAAAAAATTCGATATATATATATATATATATATATATATATATATACGCAATACCTAAATGTTTTACATGTACAGAAAATAGAAATAATTAAATAATTCTAAAATAAAGTTATTTAAGTTTTGAAATCGCCATACTGATTATTCAAGATAAGAACCTTTAAATAAAAAATACTACGCAAATATATTTTTCAAATAAATAAAAAAGCACATTTATCATTTATTAAGAGTAATGCTGAATACATGTGCATGGAATGCGCAGATTTAGACATTTTTTTTTTCTCAATTGGTTATCTAACATTCTAAATTTATTTCTAAAGCGAAGCATTCTAATTTTATTAATCAATGTTTTTGCAAATATATTTGTTGTATTTATTCGAAGCAAAATAAAATTGCTATACAAATTTAGAAATAAACAAACTTTCCGTTCAGTTTAGACGTAGAAAACTATTTTATATTTTATAAGCGATTAATTTCATTTAAAATCTCATAAACCGAGTGTATGTAATGGAAAAATAAACAACGTTTGCGAATTTAGTGGAAATAAATGTACAATGTCTTAAAGTGCCATTGTATTTGTGTTTGTAAAATTATATAAGATATCCCAAATAAGTGTAACACTCTTTAAATATTTATCTATTAGAGATAGGTGGTCAATGTAAATTGAAAAAAATATGTATATTCAAAATAAGGTAGGGAAAAAGGCTACTTTAAGAAAAATTTCCACTCGTTCATTTTAAAAAAAATTACACTTTTTGAATTTGTATACGATCCCCGTACACTAAAAAAATCCCAATTAGTAAAATATTCTCCATATACTAAGTAGTGAGTACAAATTCAGACTTCATCATAAACGTCTCACTGAATGAGTATGCTGACTTAAAACACTTTTCAATAGCTCCCGAATGAACAAAAAATAGCATAGTGTGATATCGTTTCAGGGCTCATGCAGAAATTACGGAAGAAATTCGTTTCTTCATCTGTAGACTTAAATGTTCACATTCAAATTGATGCCCTTAATCTTCTTTTTGCTTAAAGATATTTCTGAGGTGTTTTATAACAGGGTAACATTTTGTACATCACTTCATTGTCGTGCCCAGGCTGTTTTACTAACAAGGAATATTTTTGTTCGGAAGCTGTATACAAATTTGGAATGTGTAACTTTTTGAAAATTAAATGAAGATTTTTTTGCAGTTTTTTTTTTTCGTTTTGTGAACATACCATTCCATTCACACTGCCCACTTATCTCTAATAGATAAATAATTAAAGTGCGTTACCACCTTTATGGAACAACCTGTATATGTTTGAGGGCTATAGATTTTCTATTTTTGCATTTTCAAACTGTCAAATTGAAGAAAGTGAATCAATTGTTCATAAGAAAAATACCATAAAAATACCGGGGCTTTTTATTTATCTATCTATTTATTTAGCGACAGCACACACTGCTTTTATTTGTGGCATAAAAGTTTTTTTTTTTAATACTTTTTAAGAAAACATTAAAGTGAGTTTAAATGCTTCATGGTTTCGGTTTATTTATCTATTCTGCTTTCTGTATAACTAACTGTCTGTAGTCTAATGCCGTAAATCTGTATCAATCACATCACTACAAAATGGATGCAAATTTTTACTAAGTGCTGCACCATGTACAATGTTAAATGCAGCGTATTAGCATTTTCATTTTGCCTGCAAGAGAGGTTACATCCTAATACATTAATATCTATAGTCATTTATATGGGTATCCATGTTTTTAATCGTAATTTAGAGCTATTCGCTGCTTCAGACGACAGAATTGGAATATATTGTGAAGTATCACTACAAGCCTTTCATCGAAAATAATGGTACTTTCACAGTAGCACTGATTATCATCTCATTCAAATAATAAGATTAACAATTATTTTACAGGATCTCACAAAATTGCGCTAATAGTGAAACAAATGTTTTGACGTCATATCCAAAATCTCGCTTAGTTTTGTGACGATATACTGCCGCAGATATCGATATGTAGACAAACAAGGCTCAAAAGAAGGCAATTTGTTGAAAGAATTCTATAATATGTGCGCTTGACAGGATTTCTGTTTCTTTTAATGTGCTTACTCGCACGAATTTTCTAATCGAGAATTGCATTTTTCACGAAAAATAAACTACAAAATCGCAAGTGCATCCCCCTCTCTAGCCAATGGTCAATGTCCCCGCAGAATTCCACGTCCTGAAATCTTGTATCTTTGTCAACATAAATCAAAGTAAAGCACGTGAATAAAGATTTTATTCAGCAGTCAACTCTCAGACACACACGCACACCCACGAAGTTAGCTGTCGACGCTCTTAGGAACTGCTTGATGTATCGCTGACCCAGTATTAGAAAATCCCTGTCTCTTAAGTCACTTCAAAATCCCAGAAAGCTTGTGGAAGTGCTTTCTCGAATATCACATGGTCTACGGAACAAACAGGAAAACTATTTTATGCGATGTTTCATCTAAGTCATTGGCGGAAATAGGATTTCCTGAGAAGGATTAAATCCGAAATCTAGGTAACCCACTATTCAAGAAAAAGAAAGAATATCACGAAATTTCTGTGGGAATTAAATTTTCGGAAGGATGTATTTTAGTGATCTACTTAGATTTAATTTATTTTAATGTTTTCAGTACGTAATTCGAAAGTAGAGTTGTTATATTTTTCTTTTTTTCTTTCCTTAACCTCTCAAAAATAGGTATTAAAAATGTCTTTGAAATTTATTTAAAGAAAATATATTCGCATACATGCTATAAACTTAATCATTCTTTTTTTTAAATACAATTACGGAATTGAAACAATAAATCAAATAAAATTTATGTAGCTTCTATAATTAATATTCTTTGAATTGAGATGCTTAAATAATTCAGTGGAAGGAGAGTGAATAATTCTAGCCCACACAACTCATTATAATAAGAAAATTTGAAAATGAACCTGATAAAATAACTAATTTGCTTTACTTGTATTAAATATCTGCCCCTGCCTTTAACATAGATAATATTACTCACCTTTTCATATCATCTTAAATTAATTTAGCCTCTAAGAAAAGTTTTTCATCTCATAACACACTAATAATTAAGGAATTTATATTTTCCAGCGTTTTCTAAAGGCATTTTGAATAATAAATACAAAAAACAAACTAAAGTTCTTAATGCTTTACAGAAGTTGTTTCATATCCTAAAAAAAAACTGAAAGCATAGTATTCAGAAATTTTTATTTCGGTGTAATACACACTCATTATTCACACCTAAACATGCATATGCAAACTGTATTGTGTCCCCTGGGAATTATTTTGCAAAAAATTTGCATTTAGTCTTTGAAACACATTTAAAATTTTTAAAAAATAAAATCTGAAATATTTTCATATTTTAAATACACACTAAAACGCTATATATTAAAAGCGTTCAATAATTTATGCATCGTCCCTATTTTTCTTCCTTATCCCATTAAGTTGGAAAGTGTATCATTATTCATTAGTGTGCTGTATTTTAATTTCTTATTCCATAAAAAACATCAATCCATCTTAAAATCCCCAACTAAAACTGTTTTACAAACTTCGCCAAGCATATTTACTTCAACAAGCATATAATTACTACACCATTTTAAATACTGTTTGGAATGGGCTTCATATTCCATGAGTGCATGAATGTGCCGTGTCCGTCATCCTTGTTCCAGAAACACTACTTCAGAATTGAAATCTTATATTAAAATCGCCTACCAAAACTGTTTAAAAACCTTCGTACGGCATATTTTAACTATAATTCACCTTTATAAGTACCATTTGGAAAGTGTATCATAATCTATGAGCGTACCGTATTTGTCTTCTCTGTTTCATAAAATACACTTCTTCGGAACTGAAATCTATATTGTTATCGTTTCCAGTTACTAGACAAATTTAGAAGATATTGCCAACCTTGTTTCGGTTTTGAAGACATTGTTTGGCACAAAAACTTGGCGATCAACTATCAAAAATTGCAAACCTTGCGAGACTTTGAATATTTTACTTTCCCGCCCCCTTCCGGGTTATCGGGCAAACGTATTTGAAAACAAATTCGGCGCGACAAATTGTCTCGACGTTAATAAAGCTAGTCTATAGCACTGTAGTGCTAAAGAGCAGCAAAGAAGAAAAAAGCAAAAGAAAGATAAATCATGCTAAACGCATTAATTATAAAACACTTTCCAACTCATCAATATTTTTGCGCCAAATTGGCAAGGTATTTTCCTTAAATCTGGCGAGATTTCGGAGATAAGATAATGTTGTATTATCACTATAAATGGAATTTTAGTAGACCCTGTAAAAGAGATTTAAAAAAAAATTCCATCGTTTAACTGCAGAATCTAAAAAAATTATACTCATTGTCTCATGCTAGAAATGTATTAGTGCCTCTCAAATGCCATAGATTGTGATGTATTGGAATTCTTTTGAGTGTTCCGGTAGAAGAATTATTAATAATACAGACACTATTTTCAATGGAGAACATTACTTGGAGAGCTTTAATATTATGTATGTCAACGTTGTTTTCTTTCAAAAAACCGAATCTCTAGAATACGTTTTCAAGAATGACTGCCCATAGAGTGCGATGCATTTGGATTTTTTTTTCTCCTGTAAAAGAACTGCAAATGCTACGTACATTATTTTCAACAGGGTACATGGTACTGTACATACAAAAAAAAATCATACATATCGGTGTATATTTATGACAATTAGAACAGTTGGAGATGGACAACAGAACGGACAAACAAACGGAAATCATTCAATCTTGTTGGTAAGTTAAAAATGTAAATATTAATTTTATATAACATAACGATATCAGACGAACACGGAGAGCGAGAAATTTATTCTTTAAAGGGTTAGCAGTCTAAAGATCATTTTAGAACTAAAAAATCGAAGTTTGCTTATTTATTCCATGTAAATCCGTTAACCCGTTTTGGGTACTTACACATTAACGTATTTTCGTCGGTCGCAGAAATTCCACTTACGCAACCCCCCTCCTACGCAGACAGCCCTTAGTCATTCCTTAACGAAACACAATACACTAAATCAGTTCATTAAAGCCCGAGCAACGAATTTTCAAAATTACCAATGAAATCGTCATAGCTTAAAATCATCACATTAGATATTTTTCTATTGGTCTATGTTCCGTACATCTGAGTACAAGCACCAGCTTAGAGAAGATATATCGAAAAATTGTATAATTGGGTTCATAAGTGTCTCTATCTATGATCTAGTGATTTATGAGAAGTACACATTCATAAACTACAAAAGTAAATTGACGTGTTGTCAAATTGTACCAAAAATTACTTTCCAGATGCCAGTGTCAAATTGTTTTTTCAGGGTATGATTGTATCTTAACTTCAGTGATGGATAAATAAGTAGAATTGAGAATATCGAAATGCTTTAGTCCTTATCTTTTAAAATTTTCATTGTTGCAGTTTTAGAATAGCTTAAATGTAGTACTTTTTTTTGCTGGAGGCGTATACTGCACCTGAATCTAATATAGTCGTATTATTTTTTTGCCTTTAATATCAATACATTTTGTAAAAATATTTTTTTTAATATCTTAGTGAAAGTTCGAGAGAAACAATTTTCTTGCAACAGAGAAGGAACCAAAATAAACCTACAGCTAAAACCTGTCAAAGTAAGATTATTACTAATATTTTCTCAGCAGTAATTCTTTTTGGATTCACTGCGCAGTGTACAGATAAATCTATTTATATCCAAATACAATAGTTGCAGATAATTAAGTCATATTAATAACACTTAAATTTAAAAAAATAACACATATTTTGTTAGTAATTTTAATTGAATTTGTTGGTTTTCGTGATAATTTATGCAAAATGAATATATGCATAATGAAATATTAGAAAATGTCATAAAGGGAAGTAGTTTAAAGTCACTGCATCATTTGAGTTTTGAATAATGTTATCAAAGATTAGCGGGGACAACAAACGATTAATTAAAACAACATAAAACTTTTGAGTAAATACCATAAAAGTTTGTTGCTATTGATTTCTACTTTCCCACTGGGACTAGCATTTAAAAACAAACTTTTATTCTGTTTTATCATTAGAAACAAGCAATTATTTCGCTGAAACATTCATTTTTTTTTTTTTTTTCTTTTTATGAGTTAGACTGAGTAATATCGTTATTTTTCTATGACATAAACTATCATTAAATTACAAATTTTTATATTTCGATGCGTTAGGTTCTCTCAATTTCATTATTATTATTTTTTTTCTGAAAGAGGGAAAGTTTAGTGTTCTTTTACAACTCTTATCATCTGGTCATAAAATTTCATATTCCTGTCCAAAATCGTTTATAAACTTATTTTCCAGATGTAAACCAGTTTAGTGGAATTTATCTGGATCGTGTTTTAGTATATTAGAGTCACCTATCTTAGATATAAAATTTAAAAAAAGCTTTCGAATTGAAATCCATGATTTTTCAGATGGCAGCAATCTCGAGAAAAGCATTTACTTTAGATGAAATCGCATTTTGGAAGGTTTAAATTTATGGTGTCTAAATTATGTTTTTGTGTACCATTTTACGTGAGATATGTCTTTATGCAAACAGTTGCATTTAACGACGATATCGCGTTGCAGCTATCGAATCTTTGCTTCTCATAAATATATACTTAAAATGAAACTTTTATTTACATTTCATATCTGAATAAAAATGAGCTCTAATTTCATTCAGTAATGCATTTCTTTTTCTAACATTTTATTTATAAAACAATATTGATAATCATATTTTTCCTAAATTTCATGTTGATCAAAAATCATATAATGATGAAACAATTGAATTTGAGTCTGTATATCGTTCACTTTTAACACTTACAGCTATAGTGCAGGGAACATAGAGTAAAAAATTATCATTCCAGGAAATTGCCTCTTATGTATTCATTGTGTATATTATCGAAGATTTATCAAGAATTCTTTATATGGAACATATGGACCAAAAACATACAACATAAAATGTTGTACACCTGCTATACAAATCTGTTAGACAACCTCAAGTGTCATATTTTCAATCATCCTGAAATTAATACTCTTATTGTGTATTGCTGATAGACTGTAGATCTAAGTACAAGTTATATTTTTTTCTTCCTTAAAGGGAAAATTTTCACTCTGTGGTGCAACATTTCACTAAAAGATGTTAGGGAAACCGTTAGATCTGTAAGATTTTCAGAACCTTGTAGCAATACTTACTGCTGAAGTTCAACCATAAACACTTAGGTATGTCAATTCATAATATAGAGAAAAGATAAATTATGAAACCTAAAATGAAAAATACATTATTAAATTATTGAACCTTTAAAAGACAAATATTTAGAAAATGTCAATTAAAGTTACTTTTTAATAACAGCAATTTTATCGTGATTACAGCTGTAGCAAGCTTTAATATGTGTGTTTGCCAACAACGACAATAGCACTCTGAACCTCGTACATTAGGCACTTCAGTGAAAGATTGCTGCCCTGAAGATTAGGGAGATGCATTTTCAGCGTCTCCACTGATGCCATATATCCACAGAGGGAATTACTAGCCATGGATGAAAATGCTCCAGTGGCAGTCGTTTTGAAAAATCAAATGCTTGTCAGCGTTTTTTATAGCTCTGTAAAAGTATTTAATGTTGAAAAAAATTACTTTAGACTATTATCTGCTTTAGAGTACAATTCTTCGATTGAATTGCGTTTACATTTAGCGTGCAAATTTTAAATTTTTAAATACAGAGTGGTAATTCTGCCTTTTGACGTCTTTGCAATGGCGGATGTAAGCACATTGTATATGCGTTTTGCAACTAAAAAATTTTGATTTAAAATGCATATGCTCACTTAATTAAAGGCTTTCAAACTGTATAAATGTTTGTCCAATCATTATTGACAGTGAATTCAATGTTTCTGTGCTTATAAATTGAATGTATCAATTGCGTTTGTTTTCAAAAATGTCTGCATCTACAATAGTCTGTTGTCGATAACAGCTATTCTTTTAATGTTGCTGTGCATATTAATTGAATATGAAAATTGCGGTTGTGTTCACAAATGTCTGCATCTACAATAGTTTGTTGTCTATAACAGGTTTTGTTTGAATATTGCTGTGCATATTAATTGAATATGTCAATTGCGTTAATATTGCATGTTCAATGTGATGCAAGATCTTCCCAATACGAGTGACATATATCTAAAAAAAAGAGTTTCAGTCTTTTAATTTTTCATAGTAACGTAATTACTTCCGGTTTATAGTAATTTGGAAATTACCAAATGCACAGACATGTTACAGTTTTTGCAGTACACTATAATAATCTAAAAATAGCCGATTTTATGTTTTCTTTGCTATCATCTACGCAATTACTAATAATATACGACTTTGCACCTGTACTTCTGTTCAACTTTTAAATGTTAACGCAATTCTACATGTTACTTTTACGATATGCAGATTTTACATTTTGCACATGGGCTTCTTACATGAGTATTTTAGATGTAATAATATTCGACAATGTTTTTATTTGTTTTAACTATTAAGGAAAGTTAGTTTATGTTTATATTATTAATTTGAAGAGATAATTTACAAAATAAGATCTTTAAAATTTAAAACTTTAAAATGCAACCGTATTTTCCTTTACTATCAATACATTTTGTAAAAATACTTTTTTAATATCTTAGTGAAAGTTCGAGAGAAAAAATTTTCTTGCATCAGAGAAGGAACCAAAATAAACCTACAGCTAAAACCTGTCAAAGTAAGATTATTACTAATATTTTCTCAGCAGTAATTCTTTTTGGATTCACTGCGCAGTGTACAGATAAATCTATCTATATCGAAATACAATAGTTGCAGATAATTAAGTCATATTAATAACACTTAAATTTAAAAAAATAACACATATTTTGTTAGAAATTTTAATTGAATGTGTTGGTTTTCGTGATAATTTATGCAAAATGAATGTATGCATAATGAAATATTAGAAAATGTCATGAAAGGAAGTAGTTTAAAGTCACTGCATCATTTGAGTTTTGAATAATGTTATCAAAGATTAGCGGGGACAACAAACGATTAATTAAAACAACATAAAACTTTTGAGTAAATACCATAAAAGTTTGTTGCTATTGATTTCTACTTTCCCACTAAAACTAGCATTTAAAAACAAATTTTTATTCTGTTTTATCATTAGAAACAAGCAATTATTTCGTTGAAACATTCATTTTTTTTTTCTTTTTATGAGTTAGACTGAGTAATATCGTTATTTTTCTATGATATAAACTATCATTAAATTACAATTTTTTATATTTCGAAGCGTTAGGTTCTCTCAATTTCATTATTATTATTTTTTTTCTGAAAAAGGGAAAGTTTAGTGTTCTTTTACAACTCTTATCATCTGGTCATAAAATTTCATATTCCTGTCCAAAATCGTTTATAAACTTATTTTCCAGATGTAAACCAGTTTAGTGGAATTTATCTGGATCGTGTTTTAGTATATTAGAGTCACCTATCTTAGATATAAAATTTAAAAAAAGCTTTCGAATTGAAATCCATGATTTTTCAGATGGCAGCAATCTCGAGAAAAGCATTTACTTTAGATGAAATCGCATTTTGGAAGGTTTAAATTTATGGTGTCTAAATTATGTTTTTGTGGTAGTACGTATTTCTGTGTACCATTTTACGTGAGATATGTCTTTATGCAAACAGTTGCATTTAACGATGATATCGCGTTGCAGCTATCGAATCTTTGCTTCTCATAAATATATATTTCAAATGAAACTTTTATTTACATTTTATATCTGAATAAAAATGTCCTCTAATTTCATTCAGTAATGCATTTCTTTTTCTAACATTTTATTTATAAAACAATATTGATAATCATATTTTCCCTAAATTTCATGTTGATCAAAAATCATATAATGATGAAACAATTGAATTTGAGTCTGTATATCGTACACTTTTAACACTTACAGCTATAGTGCAGGGAATATAGAGTAAGAAATTATCATTCCAGGCACTTGCCTCTTACGTATTCATTGTGTATATTATCGAAGATTTATCAAGAATTCTTTATATGGAACATATAGACCAAAAACTTTCAGCATAACATGTTGTACACCTGCTATACAAATCTGTTAGAAAACCTCAAGTGTCATATTTTCAATCATCCTGAAATTAATTACTCTTATTGTGTATTGCTGATAGACTGTAGATCTAAGTACAAGTTATATTTTTTTCTTCCTTAAAGGGAAAATTTTCACTCTGTGGTGCAACATTTCACTAAAAGATGTTACTGAAACCGTTAGATCTGTAAGATTTTCAGAACCTTGTAGCAATACTTACTGCTCAAGTTCAACCATAAACACTTAGGTATGTCAATTCATAATGTAGAGAAAAGATAAATGATGAAACCTAAAATGAAAAATACATTATTAAATTCAACCTTTAAAAGACAAATATTTAGAAAATGTCAATTAAAGTTACTTTTTAATAACAGCAATTTTATCGTGATTACAGCTGTAGCAAGCTTTAATATGTGTATTTGCCAACAACGACAATAGCACTCGGAACCTCGTACATTAGGCACTTCAGTGAAAGATTGCTGCCCTGAAGATTAGGGAGATGCATTTTCAGCGTCTCCACTGATGCCATATATCCACAGAGGGAATTACTAGCCATGGATGAAAATGCTCCAGTGGCAGTCGTTTTGAAAAATCAAATGCTTGTCAGCGTTTTTTATAGCTCTGTAAAAGTATTTAATGTTGAAAAAAATTACTTTAGACTATTATCTGCTTTAGAGTACAATTCTTCGATTGAATTGCGTTTACATTTAGCGTGCAAATTTTAAATTTTTAAATACAGAGTGGTAATTCTGCCTTTTGACGTCTTTGCAATGGCGGATGTAAGCACATTGTATATGCGTTTTGCAACTAAAAAATTTTGATTTAAAATGCATATGCTCACTTAATTAAAGGCTTTCAAACTGTATAAATGTTTGTCCAATCATTATTGACAGTGAATTCAATGTTTCTGTGCTTATAAATTGAATGTATCAATTGCGTTTGTTTTCAAAAATGTCTGCATCTACAATAGTCTGTTGTCGATAACAGCTATTCTTTTAATGTTGCTGTGCATATTAATTGAATATGAAAATTGCGGTTGTGTTCACAAATGTCTGCATCTACAATAGTTTGTTGTCTATAACAGGTTTTGTTTGAATATTGCTGTGCATATTAATTGAATATGTCAATTGCGTTAATATTGCATGTTCAATGTGATGCAAGATCTTCCCAATACGAGTGACATATATCTAAAAAAAAGAGTTTCAGTCTTTTAATTTTTCATAGTAACGTAATTACTTCCGGTTTATAGTAATTTGGAAATTACCAAATGCACAGACATGTTACAGTTTTTGCAGTACACTATAATAATCTAAAAATAGCCGATTTTATGTTTTCTTTGCTATCATCTACGCAATTACTAATAATATACGACTTTGCACCTGTACTTCTGTTCAACTTTTAAATGTTAACGCAATTCTACATGTTACTTTTACGATATGCAGATTTTACATTTTGCACATGGGCTTCTTACATGAGTATTTTAGATGTAATAATATTCGACAATGTTTTTATTTGTTTTAACTATTAAGGAAAGTTAGTTTATGTTTATATTATTAATTTGAAGAGATAATTTACAAAATAAGATCTTTAAAATTTAAAACTTTAAAATGCAACCGTATTTTCCTTTACTATCAATACATTTTGTAAAAATACTTTTTTAATATCTTAGTGAAAGTTCGAGAGAAAAAATTTTCTTGCATCAGAGAAGGAACCAAAATAAACCTACAGCTAAAACCTGTCAAAGTAAGATTATTACTAATATTTTCTCAGCAGTAATTCTTTTTGGATTCACTGCGCAGTGTACAGATAAATCTATCTATATCGAAATACAATAGTTGCAGATAATTAAGTCATATTAATAACACTTAAATTTAAAAAAATAACACATATTTTGTTAGAAATTTTAATTGAATGTGTTGGTTTTCGTGATAATTTATGCAAAATGAATGTATGCATAATGAAATATTAGAAAATGTCATGAAAGGAAGTAGTTTAAAGTCACTGCATCATTTGAGTTTTGAATAATGTTATCAAAGATTAGCGGGGACAACAAACGATTAATTAAAACAACATAAAACTTTTGAGTAAATACCATAAAAGTTTGTTGCTATTGATTTCTACTTTCCCACTAAAACTAGCATTTAAAAACAAATTTTTATTCTGTTTTATCATTAGAAACAAGCAATTATTTCGTTGAAACATTCATTTTTTTTTTCTTTTTATGAGTTAGACTGAGTAATATCGTTATTTTTCTATGATATAAACTATCATTAAATTACAATTTTTTATATTTCGAAGCGTTAGGTTCTCTCAATTTCATTATTATTATTTTTTTTCTGAAAAAGGGAAAGTTTAGTGTTCTTTTACAACTCTTATCATCTGGTCATAAAATTTCATATTCCTGTCCAAAATCGTTTATAAACTTATTTTCCAGATGTAAACCAGTTTAGTGGAATTTATCTGGATCGTGTTTTAGTATATTAGAGTCACCTATCTTAGATATAAAATTTAAAAAAAGCTTTCGAATTGAAATCCATGATTTTTCAGATGGCAGCAATCTCGAGAAAAGCATTTACTTTAGATGAAATCGCATTTTGGAAGGTTTAAATTTATGGTGTCTAAATTATGTTTTTGTGGTAGTACGTATTTCTGTGTACCATTTTACGTGAGATATGTCTTTATGCAAACAGTTGCATTTAACGATGATATCGCGTTGCAGCTATCGAATCTTTGCTTCTCATAAATATATATTTCAAATGAAACTTTTATTTACATTTTATATCTGAATAAAAATGTCCTCTAATTTCATTCAGTAATGCATTTCTTTTTCTAACATTTTATTTATAAAACAATATTGATAATCATATTTTCCCTAAATTTCATGTTGATCAAAAATCATATAATGATGAAACAATTGAATTTGAGTCTGTATATCGTACACTTTTAACACTTACAGCTATAGTGCAGGGAATATAGAGTAAGAAATTATCATTCCAGGCACTTGCCTCTTATGTATTCATTGTGTATATTATCGAAGATTTATCAAGAATTCTTTATATGGAACATATAGACCAAAAACTTTCAGCATAACATGTTGTACACCTGCTATACAAATCTGTTAGAAAACCTCAAGTGTCATATTTTCAATCATCCTGAAATTAATTACTCTTATTGTGTACTGCTGATAGACTGTAGATCTAAATACAAGTTATATTTTTTTCTTCCTTAAAGGGAAAATTTTCACTCTGTGGTGCAACATTTCACTAAAAGATGTTACTGAAACCGTTAGATCTGTAAGATTTTCAGAACCTTGTAGCAATACTTACTGCTCAAGTTCAACCATAAACACTTAGGTATGTCAATTCATAATGTAGAGAAAAGATAAATTCTGAAACCTAAAATGAAAAATACATTATTAAATTATTGAACCTTTAAAAGACAAATATTTAGAATATGCCAATTAAAGTTACTTTTTAATAACAGCAATTTTATCGTGATTACAGCTGTAGCAAGCTTTAATATGTGTGTTTCCCAACAACGACAATAGCACTCGGAACCTCGTACATTAGGCACTTCAGTGAAAGTTTGCTGCCCTGAAGATTAGGGAGATACATTTTCAGCGTCTCCACTGATGCCATATATCCACAGAGGGAATTACTAGCCATGGATGAAAATGCTCCAGTGGCAGTCGTTTTGAAAAATCAAATGCTTGTCAGCGTTTTTTATAGCTCTGTAAAAGGATTTATTGTTGAAAAAAATTACTTTAGACTATTATCTGCTTTAGAGCACAATTCTTCGATTGAATTGCGTTTACATTCAGCGTGCAATTTTTAAATTTTTAAATACAAAGTGGTAATTCTGCCTTTTGACGTCTTTGCAATGGCGGATGTAAGCACATTGTATATGCGTTTTGCAACTAAAAAATTTTGATTTAAAATGCATATGCTCACTTAAATAAGGGCTTTCAAACTGTATAAATGTTTGTCCAATCATTATTGACAGTGGATTCAATGTTTCTGTGCGTATAAATTGAACGTATCAATTGCGTTTGTTTTCAAAAAAGTCTGCATCTACAATAGTCTGTTGTCGATAACAGCTATTCTTTTAATGTTGCTATGCATATTAATTGAATATGAAAATTGCGTTTGTGTTCACAAATGTCTGCATCTACAATAGTTTGTTGTCTATAACAGGTTTTGTTTGAATATTGCTGTGCATATTAATTGAATATGTCAATTGCGTTAATATTGCATGTTCAATGTGATGCAAGATCTTCCCAATACGAGTGACATATATCTAAAAAAAAGAGTTTCAGTCTTTTAATTTTTCATAGTAACGTAATTACTTCCGGTTTATAGTAATTTGGAAATTACCAAATGCACAGACATGTTACAGTTTTTGCAGTACACTATAATAATCTAAAAATAGCCGATTTTATGTTTTCTTTGCTATCATCTACGCAATTACTAATAATATACGACTTTGCACCTGTACTTCTGTTCAACTTTTAAATGTTAACGCAATTCTACATGTTACTTTTACGATATGCAGATTTTACATTTTGCACATGGGCTTCTTACATGAGTATTTTAGATGTAATAATATTCGACAATGTTTTTATTTGTTTTAACTATTAAGGAAAGTTAGTTTATGTTTATATTATTAATTTGAAGAGATAATTTACAAAATAAGATCTTTAAAATTTAAAACTTTAAAATGCAACCGTATTTTCCTTTACTATCAATACATTTTGTAAAAATACTTTTTTAATATCTTAGTGAAAGTTCGAGAGAAAAAATTTTCTTGCATCAGAGAAGGAACCAAAATAAACCTACAGCTAAAACCTGTCAAAGTAAGATTATTACTAATATTTTCTCAGCAGTAATTCTTTTTGGATTCACTGCGCAGTGTACAGATAAATCTATCTATATCGAAATACAATAGTTGCAGATAATTAAGTCATATTAATAACACTTAAATTTAAAAAAATAACACATATTTTGTTAGAAATTTTAATTGAATGTGTTGGTTTTCGTGATAATTTATGCAAAATGAATGTATGCATAATGAAATATTAGAAAATGTCATGAAAGGAAGTAGTTTAAAGTCACTGCATCATTTGAGTTTTGAATAATGTTATCAAAGATTAGCGGGGACAACAAACGATTAATTAAAACAACATAAAACTTTTGAGTAAATACCATAAAAGTTTGTTGCTATTGATTTCTACTTTCCCACTGGTACTAGCATTTAAAAACAAATTTTTATTCTGTTTTATCATTAGAAACAAGCAATTATTTCGTTGAAACATTCATTTTTTTTTTCTTTTTATGAGTTAGACTGAGTAATATCGTTATTTTTCTATGATATAAACTATCATTAAATTACAATTTTTTATATTTTGAAGCGTTAGGTTCTCTCAATTTCATTATTATTATTTTTTTTTTCTGAAAAAGGGAAAGTTTAGTGTTCTTTTACAACTCTTATCATCTGGTCATAAAATTTCATATTCCTGTCCAAAATCGTTTATAAACTTATTTTCCAGATGTAAACCAGTTTAGTGGAATTTATCTGGATCGTGTTTTAGTATATTAGAGTCACCTATCTTAGATATAAAATTTAAAAAAAGCTTTCGAATTGAAATCCATGATTTTTCAGATGGCAGCAATCTCGAGAAAAGCATTTACTTTAGATGAAATCGCATTTTGGAAGGTTTAAATTTATGGTGCCTAAATTATGTTTTTGTGGTAGTACGTATTTCATTGTACCATTTTACGTGAGATATGTCTTTATGCAAACAGTTGCATTTAACGATGATATCGCGTTGCAGCTATCGAATCTTTGCTTCTCATAAATATATATTTCAAATGAAACTTTTATTTACATTTTATATCTGAATAAAAATGTCCTCTAATTTCATTCAGTAATGCATTTCTTTTTCTAACATTTTATTTATAAAACAATATTGATAATCATATTTTCCCTAAATTTCATGTTGATCAAAAATCATATAATGATGAAACAATTGAATTTGAGTCTGTATATCGTACACTTTTAACACTTACAGCTATAGTGCAGGGAATATAGAGTAAGAAATTATCATTCCAGGCACTTGCCTCTTATGTATTCATTGTGTATATTATCGAAGATTTATCAAGAATTCTTTATATGGAACATATAGACCAAAAACTTTCAGCATAACATGTTGTACACCTGCTATACAAATCTGTTAGAAAACCTCAAGTGTCATATTTTCAATCATCCTGAAATTAATTACTCTTATTGTGTACTGCTGATAGACTGTAGATCTAAATACAAGTTATATTTTTTTCTTCCTTAAAGGGAAAATTTTCACTCTGTGGTGCAACATTTCACTAAAAGATGTTACTGAAACCGTTAGATCTGTAAGATTTTCAGAACCTTGTAGCAATACTTACTGCTCAAGTTCAACCATAAACACTTAGGTATGTCAATTCATAATGTAGAGAAAAGATAAATTCTGAAACCTAAAATGAAAAATACATTATTAAATTATTGAACCTTTAAAAGACAAATATTTAGAATATGCCAATTAAAGTTACTTTTTAATAACAGCAATTTTATCGTGATTACAGCTGTAGCAAGCTTTAATATGTGTGTTTGCCAACAACGACAATAGCACTCGGAACCTCGTACATTAGGCACTTCAGTGAAAGTTTGCTGCCCTGAAGATTAGGGAGATACATTTTCAGCGTCTCCACTGATGCCATATATCCACAGAGGGAATTACTAGCCATGGATGAAAATGCTCCAGTGGCAGTCGTTTTGAAAAATCAAATGCTTGTCAGCGTTTTTTATAGCTCTGTAAAAGGATTTATTGTTGAAAAAAATTACTTTAGACTATTATCTGCTTTAGAGCACAATTCTTCGATTGAATTGCGTTTACATTCAGCGTGCAATTTTTAAATTTTTAAATACAAAGTGGTAATTCTGCCTTTTGACGTCTTTGCAATGGCGGATGTAAGCACATTGTATATGCGTTTTGCAACTAAAAAATTTTGATTTAAAATGCATATGCTCACTTAAATAAGGGCTTTCAAACTGTATAAATGTTTGTCCAATCATTATTGACAGTGGATTCAATGTTTCTGTGCGTATAAATTGAACGTATCAATTGCGTTTGTTTTCAAAAAAGTCTGCATCTACAATAGTCTGTTGTCGATAACAGCTATTCTTTTAATGTTGCTATGCATATTAATTGAATATGAAAATTGCGTTTGTGTTCACAAATGTCTGCATCTACAATTTTTTGTTGTCTATAACAGGTTTTGTTTGAATATTGCTGTGCATATTAATTGAATATGTCAATTGCGTTAATCTTGCATGTTCAATGTGATACAAGATCTTCCCAATACGAGTGACATATATCTAAAAAAAAAAAGAGTTTCAGTCTTTTAACTTTTCATAGTAGCGTAATTACTTCCGATTTATAGTAATTTGGAAATTACCAAATGTATAGACATGTTACAGTTTTTGCAGTACACTATAATAATCTAAAAATAGCCGATTTTATGTTTTCTTTGCTATCATCTACGCAATTACTAATAATATACGACTTTGCACCTGTACTTCTGTTCAACTTTTCAATTTTAACGTAACTCTACATGTTACTTTTACGATATGCAGTTTTTACATTTTGCACAATTATCTTCTTACATGAGTATTTTAGATGTAATAATATTCGACAATGTTGTTATTTGTTTTAACTATTAAGGAAAGTTATCTTATGTTTATATTATTAATTTGAAAAGATAATTTACAAAATAAGATCTTTATAATTTAAAACTTTAAAATTCAACCGTATAATAATCATTCCTTTTTATTTAATCTACAGGACACTAGACCTTACTATATAAAATAGCAAAATAGTAAACATTTTTTTAAAATTTTATGCACATATTTTAAATGCTATATTCAGTAAATTATGTTTATCTACTATGCTTTATATCTCTTTCAAAAATTTCCGTTATCATTAAAGTATGATTTTGACAACCCACAGTGATATCCAACAATATTTGCTAATTTTAATTTACTTTAATTACTATTTGGAAAATGGTAAAATATATTTTTTAATTATTTCATTTGTTCTCTTGCAATTTATTTTCTAAAAAAATGTTACACTTCATTGTAATTGAAAATTATTACTCTGTCTTAGTATTTTAGACAAAGTAATAATTAAAAAGAAAAATGCATGACCTCTAAACAGAAAATGAACTCTAAACTCATAAAATGAAGCTTTTAGCTTCGTTTAATAAATTCTCCTTCTCGAGTTCTCGTATAAAATGAGAGAATGTGATATTTCGAAAGAGCACGGTAATTAACCTACACTTCTTTCAAGAGTTAAATTTATTGAAAAACTAATTTTTCATTTTAAGTGTTTTATTTCATTTTTTTTTCGTCTGCATAAAAAGGAAGACGAATGAAAATATTCGTTTATACTGAATTATTTTATCTGGGGTTTAACATTAGTTGAATTTGATGATTTCACGAAAATTAATATTAAAATTTGATGAGTTTTCTTAAGGTATATGCATTAGTGATGAAATTTTTATAAGCAAGTTTAGGGAAATAATTAGTTTTTTAATGTATTCTCTAACAAATCATAACAGTATTTAATGTATGAGAATGCTCGAAAATCTTGTGCATTATCTAGTGCATTTTATAATTCAAAATATAGTGCATTTTAGGACGGTGTGGTAGCTCATAAGTAATTAATTTTTTTGTTCAATAGTATTGAAAATTGGTTTCTGGTTTTAAAATGGGCTAAATTCTGTAAATATGAATTTTAATCTCTGTGTTGCTATAGGAAAAAAAAAGGTTGGAACGTGCTATAATATGAAAGTATCTCCTTATGCATATTTAAAGTATAGCAAATTAAAATGCACGTTATTCGTAAACGATCTGTATAAGTAACTTTCCTGCATGACAAAAATCGGCCGAGTAACGGCGAAGTCGTTTTTTTCTTCTACAGCTGCACATTTAAATTTCCAGAGAGCAATGTGTGTAGTGCTGACTAATTCCAACGTGGCTGTTTCCTCCTCTAAAAATTGTTCTACTTAATACCTGACCAAAATTTTTATCAGTATTACACGTGGAACTTCCAAATTTTGGCTCCTTTACATGTTACATCACTTGATAAACGAGATCCAAACCCCATCACCACAGCAAAACATTGTGGTATGTTATTTTATTACATAAATGCAACTGTATCACTGTATTACAGATTCCCCTTCCATTTAATTTTCCAAGTACAGAAGAAAGCGAAACCGATAAAATTATGTGAACATCTCATTTCTTCATCAAAGGAAACGTCTGCTATTTTCTCAATCACTTTGTTTCACTATTTATAAAACAAAGTTAGAGAACATGATATATAGAGAGATATTAAAAAAAAACTCAGTTGTTATGCAGCTTTTTGTGGAACATTTCTAAAAGGCGAAATTACTTAAAAAAGGGTATGCGCAATATCATCATAAAAGTTTACTATTTAAAAGTCTTATTCAAAGCAACAATTTTAACTAGTCATGTAAAAATTAATTTTATAAATTGTTAGCATTTTGTTACAAACTAAAAATTCCAAGCCTTTTACGGAGTTTTTTGAGCATATTCTCAGAAAATTGAAAAATTGCTGTTGAAGAGATTTCCTTGAGATGTTAACACGACGTAGTTGAAAATACTTTTAGAGTTTGAGAGAGATTTTAAAAAAAATATTCTTTCTCTAAAAGCATTTACTCAATTCATTCAATAAAGTTCTCACCGGGAAGAAAGCAGAAAGTGGTGACGTACCGTATCAGTACGTTTTCCGAAGTTGCGTTTTGAACCAGCTTTTCAATAAAAAGTCACAGTGCTTCTTGAGTTATGCGTGTGTTTTCAGTCTAAAAAAATAATAGTTTATCGCTTAATAATCTATCCTGGCTCGTGCATACAAATTATGATACCTGCAAAACTCAACCAGTAATCGGAATTTTTTCTGGAATTAGCAGATATTTTTTACCGTGTGTGGTAAATTGTTTTTCAAAGAACCAAATATAAGTACAGTTGAACCCTCTTAGTGATATATTGGTTAAAGAAGTATTCACTTATTGTAATGAATTTTCATTGTACCAGACCGTATTTATTAGTCAATTAGACAGTGAATAATTTAATATTAGACTTATTAGAGTAAATTTTTCCTTAAAAAATAGGTTATTCCGTTCAATTATACTTTGATAATGTTAGAAAAATAACATTTCTTTGCTGAAATGTATGAAGTTATTTTGAAGCCAAAATATTCTATTTTACCACGTATTAGAACATATTCAGCGTAAATAAAATAAACGGATAAACGGTTTTGTATAACTCATTAAATTAAGTCTAATTTTAAAATTATAATTTCTGTAAGTTAAGATGTTTTAACTGAAATACAAATTAAATGTGCATGAGTCTTTCTTCACGAATTCGTTTGTATAATGGGTAGATCCGAAAATTAATGTTCATAATATCAAGTATATTTGAAAATTTTGTTACAAATATAATTTTTTCTTCTCTTTTGAAAGACCTGTCATGGCTGGTTTATCTTTATCGATAACTGTATAGGTCGCTAAACATTGGTAAACGAAAGATCTGTATAACTTAAAAGCATTATTCCTAAATTGGCGCTGATGACAGTATTTTCTAGTAAGATTGCAGAATAATTTTTAGCATGCAATTTGAAAACACATATCCGCCTGAGGGTAAACTAAAGTACTTCGATCCGTTACACTACTTGTTATTTAAACGTAAATAGCTTCGAAGTTTGTTATTGAAATATTGAGTGCCTGTGGTAGAAAACTCGCTTATATCTTGGGTTATATAACTAAGATCATCACCATGAACTCCCGATCCGTAACAAGTTGTGTATTCTGTGAAGGCTCGAGAGAGGCTTAAAAGCTCGCTAAAAATCTATAACAAAGTAAATAGCAATCGAAATTTCAGAGATGAACTCACTCGCAGTTTTGCTTCGAAATGGAACTTTTCAGAGAGCTCAAAGATAGAACGTAAATTTGTCTTTATCCGATACTTCTAAAAAATAAATTACGCACACAAATGAAATTATCTAAAGTCGTGCATTTTTCATAGAGAATTATACGCATAATTAACAGCCGCCTCCTTAGAAAGTAGAAAAAAGCGTTTTGTTGAAAGGTTTGTTTTCAAAATTAAACAAATGGGTTTAATTTGAGAGTAACGCTCTGGGGTAGGGAAAGGAACAACGAAGAAAGTAATTAATTGATGAATGGATATACACTTAACTAGTTACAAGAAAAAACTACTTACGATTAATTTGTTGGGTATGAAAAATTAAGTCTCAAATTGAAGATCTTCAGATGAGCTTAGAGGTGAAACGACTTAAATTTATTTGATTCATTATTTATACAACTTTTAGAAGTCCAATTCAGAGGTCTTGTACTCTTTGAAAGTGGGTTATCGAAAAAAAGTGCTTTTATGAATTTGATTTCATATTTACTGAAAGGATTTACATGCATGTCAGGAATTTTCTATATAAGTATAATGCCCTTTTCTCTTTAAAATAACTTTGCTAACATTATTTAGGATTAGAAATGTTAATTAACATATTATAAAGAAGCATTTTTCATATGACTCATGTAAGCATACTAACACACGTAAAAATAATTTTACATGCTCCTTGTTATTTCAGCTCACATTTAATAATAATTAATTAAAATGACCTGCTATCATACCCTTTATTATATATAGGGGAAGGTGGCCTAAAATGATCTCCTTAACGGGTAAACTTGTATAAAATAACATAAATGTTAAATAAAACTTTGGCCCATTGTCACAATATTTTACATCATAAACAAATTTTAATAATATTATTAACCCAAATGGAATGACGAAAAAAATTCGATTTTGAGAAAAAGATTACTAAGGATTATTTTACCCTCACAGAAGGGCAAAATGATCCTTCATTTGAAAATAATTGTATATTGCTTTTCATAGCCAAAATAAAAATGTAAAACTAATTATGACTATAGACAATATACATAATGAAATAAGTTTTAATATCATATAGTATACATAATTTATTTCATGAAAATTTAATGTAAAAAAGTGCCACAAACTATAAAATGGAACATTTCAAAATGATAATTAAAAGGTTATGGCCTACAATAAACGGAAAAATAAGTTAAATAATGTAATGGGGGAGTCACAAATATTGAGAACATCCAAAGGGATGACTAGGTCGAGGTACTGGAGTTTCTTCAGTCGATGGATCGTTTTACTTGGCAGTATGGCTGCCTACATTAGGTCGTGTTACTGGAATACTCCGAGAAACATAAAAAAATAAACGAGCGTAATTCACGTGAAAAACATATTCTATTCGGTAAATCAAGTCATATTTATGTTTATAAAAGGCTGTATTCCTAAATACATAAGAACGTTAGTGTTTACCTAATAAGAGATATGATAAGACCCAATTCTTGAAGAATATTACCCAGACACGAAATACACCGATAGATTAAATATTGACATTGCTTCTTCTTGACTTGGAACAGCTTGTTTATGTGCAACCTAGTTGATACTGCTGCCAATCTGGACGAAAATACATCTTTTTTGTGCGCTAGGATCATTATGGGTCGCCTTTACAATATATACAACTTTACTCACGTAACTGTCGCCTTCACATAATAGTCGCAACCCGGTTTTGAAGCAGAAAAATTACCTTTGGAGAACCAAGACTTTCAGCATGAAAATTTTGATAAAAAGTTGTGACTTACGCGAGTGAACATCATATTTTAAGTTTACATAAAAATCAATTGATAAAATGTGGAAAGTTTTTTTCTCATATGTACATATGTAACTTCTAATAAAATGACACTTCTCTTCCTTTATGTATTTATAGTGGTACATTAAACTTAATGAAAACAGTTAGGTTTGTAAAATGATTTTATGAGTATCAGACTGTATGCAATATATCACATAATGAAAACAATTGCTTTTACTCTGTTAATAGTAAACTCACTTTTCCTAATTAATTTGGAAAACTCTACTATTAATCTAAAGACAAATGACATTTTAATTTTATATGAAATTGCTTACATGAGCATAAATTATTTATGTAACTAAAGAATTTTAAAAATGAAACATGCTTTTTCAATTTTCGTCACTTGTAATGGGTACATGGTTCTTTAAAATCACCGTTGTTGATAATATGTTTTGAAGTTATTACTTATTAACAAGAATTATTTCATGTTTAATCATAATATTTTAGCCTTAATAAACCAACTCACAACAGAAGCTTTTCATGAAACAGCAAAATAATTCCAATATCACGTTGCATTTCACTATCGAAACATTTCCATTCCAGTTCTGCAAAAACAATAGAATGCCCACCGATATCGTACAACGCTGAAATTTTATTCCAGCTGTATAAATCCATTCATTACTTTTAAATAAACATTTAAATTTCAAGAAAATTATTTTCGACGGAAGTCTAATTTGCACGACATTAACATTATGGGAATACTGCTGTGATATTATAATCATAAGCAAACAACTGTTGAACATTTTTATACATCAACTCATTCAAATAGAATGCGAATTTACAATAAAACGCTTATTTCGTGAATGAAAATGTGCACGCACATATCTTTGGCGTATCTATCCTAAAGAGGTAATTTTGCTCTGCTGTATGTATTTTGCATACTTTTACGTCTAACTACTCGCCTAATTGAATTTTTAAGAGCAGAGTTAAAGTATTCTATTAACTCGCCTTGAGCATTTAACAAGTTAAATACTTTTAACCGAATTCAATGAAACTTTAAGTTAAAGGAGTTCTGTAAAGAATGGTAAGTAGACACCTTAGGGATGGGCATTAATAATAAATAGACTAATAAAAAAATTATTGACTATCTTCAGGAGCGAAAAAAAATGTAAAAGAAAATGTACTCCATTTTGGAAGAGGTTCCGATTTAATTTAAGCATTTTTATATCTATATTCATGACCTGAAATTACCATACTTAGTTATGCAGAAAATTGGAATGCTTTTAAATAACTGTTAAAATTTTTGAGACTGTGTTCTCGTTGATTGGTATGAATTATCAAAAGTTCCAGCAGATGGAATATCACAAAGGACCGTGTTCACTTCTTCACGTTAATGCTTAATACTCGTATTAATGTTGTATTTACTTCAATGTTGTTTTTAGACTTTATTGCACTGCAGGCGTCCTTATTAACGATGAATATTTATAATGCTGAATAACAGCTTGTATTTTATTTGCATTATACATTTTGGAATGTGTAAGTGTACAGTATCGGCAAAATTATTGGACTTATTGTGTCAAAAATAAAATGCAAATGATTTTTCTGCAGTAAATTTAGTTTATGAATAGAAAAGGTACGCAGACACGCTTTTTCATACATTTTTGCAGTGTTCCCTACACAGCCAGGAAGTAAAGACAGGTTCTGTGTATGTCTATTGATATACAGAGAACGTTTATTGTTGTTCACTGAATGTCTAACGTCTAGGGAATCTTCATGCACTGCTTGAATAAGTACTCTTAGTATAATTATTTTTGAGAAAACATTTAGTGTCAAAGTATATATACCCTAACCCAAGTAAGTTTAGCTCAAAAACTGTTAAAACAAAGTAACGTCATTTTACTTCAAATGAGTTCACTAATCTGGTAGACACAGTAAATTACTCTCTTTCGAATATGATATTTTTAGTAGAAATATGGCATGCTTTATAATAACGTTCAGATTTTCTGTAACACTAAAATCATAAGTATTACGAAAGTTTTAAATCAACCTAAAAATAAATTAATAGCTTTTACATTCGTGAAATATTAATCATTATTTATGAAACTAAATACATTCTGAATTTTTTTTAAGACAAAAATTCAGAATTCACTGAACAGTATAGTATAAGCTTTCGGAACTGAGGATTTCAAAATCAAGATCTTGAAATTTGATTTTTCACTGTTATAAAAACTAACTGTAACCTCTTCGTTCTAGAGGTACATATATGAAGGGTCCACGAGAAGAACGATGAGATTCCAATACAGCTGATTTTCCAAAAAATCGAAAAGCGCACGGGACTTTCACCATTCTTCCCCAGTAAACTGTATCTTTGGGCTATTTTTTCAGTGTATTCTCATCGTTCATTACCATTATGGGTTCGGATATTAATAGTGCCACTAATTAACAACAGAATGCAGTAGAAACCTCAACATTCACGAAAAGTGGACTCTCATCGTTCTTCCCGTGGACCCTTCATATGTGGACTTTTTTGTTTCCACTTTTAAAACAACTCTTCTGCAAGAACCACTTTAAAAAAAGAACTAAAAGATTGATTGTAGTTCTGGATTGACTAGCATAATCGTCGAAGCTTTAATTTTGAATAAATACTTGTAACGGATGTAAAATTGTAAATCCTACACAATCTGACACACATTTCGTTTTTCGTTTTTCATTCAATTTTTGTTTGCTGTTACACAAAAGAATATTTGAATGTTGCTGAAATTTCCTAAATTGGATTCCTGAATAATTTTTTTTGTTTTGTTTTTCCGAAATTCATATAACTGAAAAGAACTTACAGGCAATCATTTAACTTTAAAATCGTCTTGAGAGTTTTTTTTTTATGGGTGACTGTACATTTTTACCACTAAAAGAGAGATAGAGAATTAAGCTTTTATTCGAAAAATTGTTTGAAAATAGGGGTTATATTTATTGTTTTTAACTGTAATAGGGTTTTAGAAAAACAATTAAAATATTGCACTTTAATTTGAAATGTGATATTTTTGTTGGGAGTGAAGAGGTTAAGAGCATTTGAGTTGGAAGAATATTTTGGTTTTCTGCTAAAAGACCTAAAAGACTTCCTAAAAGACTTTTTTACTAACTAAAAGTCAGGGTACCTTGTTCGTATCGAATTACTGCTATGTCACAGTAGGTACGATTCTTTTTAATAAATGATCAACATACAGCATGGGAGGCATAACAATGGGGAAGTTTGATGTACCTAAAATAAATTTAGGAATAAAACTGCTATATTGGTAAACGTAAGAAAAATGAATTTGAGTTGTTAAAGCAAATGTACACGTGGTCTATCTGCTTAGTATGGGGAGGTGCCTTGGAGGAGGACTTTCTAAGGAGTTCTAACTCATATAAAAATTACATCTAGAGAAAACCGGCCAAACTTCTAAACCGTTAGATCGACAGCCCGAACGCGAGTCTACCACATTTCAGCTATCTACCATTTTGACAGCCTTATCAACTCGGCCATGGTGAGGCCTTGTATATGAAAAATAAGAGTAACACAAATCGATCACGAGTATAGCATATTGATAACGTTGGACGCGTCATTGAGTTTTTTCTCCTAATTTATGAGTAAATGTACGGAATTATTAAATCAATTTTTATAGCATTATATAATACAATTTTTAATACACAAGAATAATTTTTTACCATTTTAATTTTTTAATAACTTTTTTAATATTTTAAACACTGCAATCCGAAAAATTTAATAAAAGTATGACTTTGGATATTTAAATACATTACTTTTGAGAGGTTTATTATACTTAGAAGCAGAAATTAAAAGCACTTCGATGTATATATATATATATATATATATATATATTAATTCTTAATAGAGCGTACGCTGTTCACTCAGTATAAATTTTTAGTAATATTTTTATTAAGTTTTACATGGAAACAATTATTAAAAAGGAAAAGTGAACACCCATGAAAGAAGCTTTATCTCATATAGTTAGGTAAGTTTACTTACTATACAGAAGTCATCCACAAATCGCAATCAAAGCGCAATTTTATAGGAACAAGTGTTTCTTCTTCTTATATTTAAAATCTTACATTTAAAATTCACACACTGACTTCTACTTTGGAAGATCGTTTATAGTTAAGTATTAAAGTGAATTTCGATCTGTCATTCAAAAGATCCATGCACTTAATACAAGTTTCTGACATAATCTACAACTGTTTCAGATTTTGGTTGCTCTTTTAAATCTAGTAGAAGCATGCATACGATTGCAGTTTAAACATCTTATTCATGTTTACTTCAATATGTTCACTAACTAATAATCTTCTGAAGAAATTAGTACTATTTCATAGATTGCGATATTTATATGTTGTGTATTGTTATGTATTGATTTAGATGTTGTGTATTGAGATGTTTGTGTAGTTCTCTTACAGTTTTTTTTTTTTTTTTGTGTGTGTGAGTTTGTTTCGCTATTGTATTTTAAAATAATATAAAAGAAAGGGATGCAATGCATAATTACATAATATTTGATTTTAAATGTGACGTATTTCAGATTTTAATTATTTGTGTGTACACTCATACATTAACTAGATTTCGGACTACAGGTACAAGTTCAGACATATATCAATAAGTATTAGAAGCACCGTGCATTGCAGGTATGTAACATAACATTGAAAGCCATAATAATAAACTTCTATTATGATTTTGTTTGTATAACCTTGTACATTTTAGTGTATACATCGGTGGAAGTTTGTTAGCGTTTTAACGATACGTAAACGATAAATATTGATTTTAATCTAAACGAGATTTAATCTCTAAATAATTAAACTTTTTGCACGGTTTATATATTTTTTTAAAATTTAATTATAATATCAGAATTCACTACTTTAAAACATACATTAAAAATCCTTTTCAAATTCATTCTGTAGGAGACATAGCTTATTATCTTTTAATTCTTACATTTACCTCTGTGCTTGCCACTGCCACCCCTTCTCAAACGAAATCAATTTGTGCTTATTTATTTTTTCACTGTTCTATTAATTATATAAAATAAGCATATACGCGCTGAAATTAAATTATATGAATTGCACTTACCGAAAAAGGAGTCATATTTCTCCCCAGTAAGAAAGAAAAAAATAAATACCTTTTAATTTATATTCCGTGTTGAACACCAAGGTTATTGCGTTAATAAATATTAGGTTAATGCGGGTAATAAATTTGTTTCCTTTTTTGGGGCCAGTCGTTTCTGTTAATTAGAGTTTTTAAGATGATTTTTCCTTAACGGATTTTTATGACTGTTTTAGGCGGATAAAATTTCAGTAACAACCACTATGAATGAGAATAAAGTATACGGAGAGTGACGAATGAAAAATAAAATATCAAATAAAAAACAATCAGTCTTTAGTGCTAAAGTTATTAGAAAAGCAGATTTTAACTTATTGCTATTAATAACTGAGTATTAATACAGACAAATTTATCACGAAAGTTTCTCCATATTATTGTGAATGTTCTGTCTCCTTGGTAACTTACCTATTGAATATTTGTTTTATTATTTACATGCTAAAACAACAGCATACAACTATTAAAATTATTTTTCCCCTTAGACACATCAAGGATATTTTTGACTACTGTAAATTGACTTTACTTTTGTAAAAAAAAAAATAAATAAATAAATAAATAAAAAGAAAAACTATCCCTGACTTTTTAGTAGACTTGACTCTATTTCCCAAATGTGACATTTTTCTACTGAGTTTGACTTACTAGTACTGACTGTGACTTCCTTTTTGTAACCGGCTTTGACTTTTCCATAACGAGCATTACTTTTGACTTAGTAACAGCGCTACCCCTTCTTCGATGCTGACATTACATGCCAAACTCGCCTGATTCTGTTTTACACTGATATCCATTGCGTGTAGCTCCATATTGGTTATACCTTTAAAATAAACAATAGTTCCACATTTTACTCCGTGTTAATTTATTTTTGTAGTATACTTTTTTCGACTGCTGACGTGTTTAAATGTGCTAACTACAACGACGTAAAACAGATTCCCTGAAAATTATTACTTCGTTGCTGCATCAAACATTGAAATCATACCTGGACTAACCTCCTTGCACACTTTTGCAAATTTATTATAAAATAAACTTTGTAAAATATATATCTCTTTAAATGCCTGACTTCTAATTATGTGCCACGAATGTCAATACCCATAAAATGTAATTGTTGGCTGCTTACTACCTTCCGATAGCAAAGTACGTGATCTAGAAGTATCACACAGACATAGTCAAATAAATATTTTCTTACATATCCAAGTTACATTGTAACATCAATTACAAAATCATTTGGAAATAATACAATTATAATTGAGAAACAGAAAGAAATGTAAAAAAGCGATTTATTCTGCATAATAGCTTTATTACATAATAACAGAAAATGGAACTTCCTAATTTTTTTTCAAATCAGTTCTCATCGGTACATAAAAGAAACGCGTAAAAACATGTAAAATTACTTCTTTCAACGAAAAGAAATTCGAATAATACTATCGAAATAGTTTTATTGGAATGATTGTAAATCTGTTCATCGCTTTTAAGTTTCTTCAGGCACTATTATATGCATGATAGAACATTGTGGATAAAATTAAAATCAAACCTCCCGCTATTGTAAAACCTGCTGTCATAAAAGCTATTTTTTTACTAAGTAAACGAAATGCAATTTATCGTTAGATATTAAATTTGAAAGCAAATGCGCTCGAAGATTAGTTAGATATTCCCAATTATTATAGAGGAAATAGATAATTGTAAGACAGAGCTGATGAAAATTTTATCGAAATGTGAAATGAAACCTCCATGAAGTCCTTTTGCTCTACGAAGGAATTTCACTCTAATTGGGAAGAAATGTAGTCTCTTTCTCAATTTTCATTCAAAATAGTCTGGTAAATTTAATGTAAATATTTACAGATTTTTCTACAAATTTAATACAGGAAAAAAAACCTCAGAGGTGACATAAGAAAAACGTGTGTCAATGTGTAAAATAAAACAAAACAAAACAAAAACACCTTTAAGATAGCACACACTAAATTATTTTCTGCAAGAGGATCGCTTCGGATAATACAGATTTTGCCCCATTTTTTTCATCTAAAAAAAAGTTTCAACAAGCTATCTGCCTGGTGTTTATTTTTTTTTCAATTGAAGACGGTTGCACAATTGAACGATCTGAAAGTTTGCTAAGTTTTTGAAACAGCTGTATATCCCACAAAATGTAAAATAGTAAACTTCTGACACAAACATGCAAAATTTCTCGTTCTAGTTTTCTACTTAATTTTTTTTTAATTTAAAATAAGCGATTCGAATTAATATATATATATATATATATATATATATATATATATATATATATATATATATATATATATATATATATATATATATATATATATATATATGTATATATATATATATATATATATATATATATATATACACTAAAAAAAAAGCCACCATGATTTACTGCCGTAACAGGGAACGAAACAAACCGATAAGTAAGAAATAAATATATTAAGAGGTCTATGTAAATATACATATTTACAAGGAATAACTTTGTCCTACTTGAGTGTTACATAAGATCATTCCCACGAAATGGGTGAATAATCTAGTTCTTTCTATAAAATTCTTCCCCGACACAAGGACTCACTGTTTTGTACCACGGGACCGGGCTGACAGATTAAAAGAAAAGAATAAACTTCACTTTGTAGAATTTTACAATTGTTATTTGCTTCACAATTTGACTAATGATTCACGTATTTCAGTTTGACTAAAGATTCACGTATGGTATTATAAATATTTCCATTTTATTGAGTTTAGGGTAGTTAGCGCACCACTCTCAGCGATCATGAACCCGAGTTTGACTCCCTTCTTGTGATGTAAAATTGTCCACTCTTTCATAGGTCAAACGTTGGACAACCTATTGGGTACACACATAATAAAGTGGCCTTCACTTCCGGAATTTGTAGTGGACAATGTTCATAGTATCAGTATCTTTCTCTGCTATGGTGATTGAGAGCAGAACAGACATAAGACTGGAATGGTAAAAAAGCTTTGGGGGCTAAGAGTAGACATGCGACGGGAATAGGGATAAATGTTAACCCCTTGTGCACCGGTAATATACCTGCTTAGGTTTTTATAGCGTCGCACATAAATATCAGGTTGTAACGAAAGTTTTCCGCCAGATTTGCTTGAGTCAGCTCATGCGGTACCGAGCGATTGAATTTATATGTCAAGTTTATGCAACGCCTAGCCCGGCTATTGGACATGTCAGTAAAGTCTAACTCTTTTAGCTAGCTCTCGAGTGGATGAATATTTTATCTCCTTCCACAAATTCTTGTAGGCGGGCCTTATCAGCATCAGTAGGCCGACCAGAGAGCTCTGCTTCTTAAATGTCCTAGTCGTCGTTTTTGAACTTTCGGTACCCAATCTTCACAGTGTCGTATGATACAACAGTAGTACCTTAAGTTGTACACATGATTTGGTGTCATTCTGTAGCTGACTTTTTGCAACAGAACTGAGAGTAAATGATGGTTCAATGTGGTAGCATGATAGTTTCCTTTCAGACACCTTATACTTAATCGTAACGATATTGGTTTACAGATTTCACAACACAGTGCTCTAAAACAAGTCTTTTTCTTTCAAATAACAAAAATCGTTTAACAAAATATTGGCAAAGACACCAACGCGAACTGTTTGTGCAGACAATACTTCAGTGGCGGAAAACTTTCGTTACAACCTAATACTTAGGCGTACTTGCAGACGTTCGTTCTATTATTGCATAGACTTAACTTTTTTCTACCTGGTATTCTTAAAAACAGTGTATAATTGTTATCTGGAATTCTAAGGCGTTTTTTCTTTTCACATCTCGACATTTTCAGCTTTCATTTTCACTCGCTAGATGGCATTAGTAGTCAGCGAGTTAAACAGAACTTCATAATCTGGCGTTACGGTCCCTTTATAGGTAAATTGCCTGGTGCGCAAGGGGTTAAGTGAATGAGCAACGTTCGTTCTTCCATATTCTCGAATAAGCAGAACTTGCGATTCACTTCAGCTAGGTTTGAGTCTCCACAAAAGCATAAACGCATTTTAATAAAAGAAACCGTTTTCAATGATGGGTAAATCTCTTTAATCGTGTGACTCATATTTTTAAGGAATTCGAACAATGACTAGAAGCTTTTAAGAGGATATGGAAATTTTCAAGAGGAATTTTATTGGAGTTAAGTAATCCTCGCATGTGCTTCAGAAGGGTACTAAGAATGAACGATTTTTAATTGCAATGATTAAAAAAAATGAGTGGAAAAGAGAACAAAGCCCGTATTCATTTCTCTTCTTGGGAAGAAAGTACTTACTAAATGAGGAAAGAAGTACGTGTGTGTGTGTGGAGGGGGATATTTAAAACTACTAACTACCAGCCGGAATGTTTCTTTTCTTTTTGGAATCACTCTTCAGACACTTTAATGGAAATAGTAAAAGGACGTTTGGAAAAGTTAAAGGGGCATTAAAGAGACGAACAAATTTCATTTACAGAAACGCAAGAGAGATTTTTGAAATCAAGTGAAAGTATTTAAAAATGAGATTTTTTATCGAATGAGTTGCCACGCATTGCGAAGAGTTGTGCGCACGTCTGATGCGTGGAAGCGATGTACTGCAGGCTTTGGAACATTTAACTTGAATGGTGCTGGAGCACGATTTTCACCTAATTCTGTTTACATTTGTATGTTAAAGAAAGTGAATCAGTATTTGTTATCACTTTCGTATGTATTTGCGTAACTTGGAATTTAATTTAGGTTATTAGAACTGCAAATACTGTTTAACTCGTTTATACTGACTTCATTTGAAAGTAACTTTCTCTAATAATGTTGAAATGAATGTGCCGTTCAATCACTTGAGCACAGAGGACAATTTCACTTATAACTTGACTGTTAAAAAAATATATCTACTTAAAAATAAGTACTTCAGTGTACTCGTACGTAAGTACATTTGAGTTACAAAAGAGGGCATGATAGGCTTAAATATAAAGACAATTTTTAAAAACGAATGCATATGTTGCTCAAATTTAAGAGAAAAAGTACTCGGAGCTATTTATAAAAGACAAGATACTCAGAAATGAGTACATTTTGCTGGCTTTTAAGTACCTAGTTTTAATAGTGTTCATAAGGTTGTTGCAGCATCATAAATAATCTCGTTCAACAGTAAGTTAACGTTCAACAGTAAGAGTTAATCTTTGCACGAAATATTATAATAAATTCGATCATATTTTAGTGATAAACACATTTTTCTCCCTTTATTTTTGATGACAATATTTCAAACAGCCTAACAATCAGCTTAACACTTAAAAATCTGAAAAATCTCAAAATCCGGGATACTTCTATCGTTGTTTTTCAGGATAATGGCCGTTTTCCTCATGAATAGGTGATTTTGCGTTAAAAGTAGAAATTTTTTTTATTCCAGAAAATTCTTACGAAAATTATAAAAATGGCTTGTTTTTGCGTTTATAAGAAATTTTGATAAACGGACTTTCGGCATCAACCCAGAACATGATGTGGAGGTCAATTTTGCAGATTAAATAAAATATTTTCCCATGAAGTCTCTATTTGGCATGAATTAATCTCTCGAAGTACTTCTAAACCTGCAGAGAGTAAAATTATCGTTTCCCTCAAGATAAATATTCCCATAACATATTAGGTTTAAATATTTACACAGAACTGGACACACCATAACGCATAACATTTTAACGTCACTCGGCGCATACATAAACTTTAAATTTGAGACATCATCAAATAAGTTAAAATTCTATCAACCGGGTCTCATTTTGCAAAGGTCACTCATTCAACGTATTTATAATCCTCTTGAGACCATAATTACCATTTAATCCAAGTTATTTTACTTCCAGCTTCAGGAACGGAAAGGACGTAATCGCTTGGAAAGAAAAAACTGAAGCGCATATCTACTTTTTATTTTTTATTTTAATATATTAATTCATCTCCCATTTATCATAAAGATTCACGATAAAGATCAATTCTTAGTTTTGAAGAAATGTTTTTCCTCACTTTTCAGCCATTATTAATCTTGTTGCGAGGGAATGAACTTCACTTCCTTTATCCACTAAGGAAGTGCGCACCCGGATCTCCTGTGTATTAATCTTCCAAAAAAATAAAATATAAAATAAAATAAAATACGGTAGTGAATTACTCATAAAGAAGCATACACAGCAAAAGGAAAGGGAAAGTAACAATTTTTGGTACAGGAATTCCCTCTATTGTACTGTATTTAACTCGTTAATTGAGATTCCTCTGTTTCCTTTGTCCATTTTCCATTTTTTAACAGTGGCATTGCTGCATTTTCTTGGAACCTTTAATTACGGTGAGATTTCGAGCAGATCGCTTATTTTGATAAGCGTAAGGGTGTCAATATGAAAAGTTTATCTAATGATCCGAAGTTTGGGGCCATTTTATCGTGAGGTGACATGAATACGCAATTGAATGCCTTTAAAAATTCCTCGACGAAGGCATAATCCCTTTAGCAGATAGCTAGCTATCTTGTATCTTTGTCTTAACGAGAGAAGAAACAATGCAACAATACGAGTATAAGTGCGGATTCTATTCCTGGCTTGGACTTAGTTGATCAATTTTCCATTCTCTCGTATTGGGTCGCGATTGTCAACTAACAGGTGCTCACATATTAAAATGAATAACGCGTCTGGCTTTAGTATGTAGTCGAATGCCAAAAGACAGAAATTGAATAAAAGAAAATTTTTTGTTGGAGATGTAGTTTACAAAACCGTATTGAATACAGTTACAGTTTTCTTTTCCGGAATTAGAGTGGCTGGTTGGTTGGTTAGTTGGTGTTTAATTGCACAAGGTCCAGAAAGGACATACTGCGCCAGACTATGTGTATATCTAGTAAAATAAAGTTTTCAGGTAAAAAGATGTTGTATAAAACAAGTAAAGCTAAAATCGATGAGGTCTAAAAACGATAAAAACAAACGGTAGAAAGATAAATAGTAGATTAAAATAAGGGATAAAAATACTTCTCTAAGTAGATAGGTAAAAGAAAGTTAGTAATAGCAAGGTAGGTAATAGTAAGGTAGATAGTAAGTAGGAAAGTAGATGAAAATACTCATCTAAGGAGAATAGAGTAGGATTATCCGTGAAAATTTTATTGCAAATAAATGTAACGCACTTAAGTACTTCATAATACATTTCAGAACATGGTGAAATTCACTGTTCAAGGAGAGTGTGTACAAATCCTGCCCTTTTTCAACATATTCTTTCTTGGAAAAAAAAGAAACAGTTATCTATAAAATGCCTGTTTTATAGGCTATTGCATAGTTATTTAGTAACAGTTAATTTGTTTGAAATTACTGTGTTAAAAAAAAAAAAAAAACATTATTGCTCCTGGTACCCGTAGTAAAAACGAAGTTCATTTACCGTCCGATCGCTTTCGTTCAAAGAATTTTCTTTTCCTCTGTCATTTAAAGTCTTGTATAATGATAAAATTTCTCCACTTTCCTAAAGGTATTGTACATTTTAACAGAAATTTCATCTACTCGATACTTATATAAATCCTTTATTCACTGAAGGATTACTAATTGCTAACAAAAAAACACTCAAAGGGACCTCTTGTTTAAAAGATGAAATTAGTAAAGCTTTGTAAAATAACAAACACAAATATTACTTGTCGTTCTGTTTATCGTAGTGTTATCACCTGTTAATCGTAGCATTATCGTAAAGAGCAATGGCTACATTCTGTGAGCGTGTTTGCTTTTTTTAAAACAAAATCTTAATTATTTCTTTACCAATTGTTACATTTTTTTTATTTACCAGCCTTTAAGATTAAGAAGCTGTGTATAAAAGGCCAGCAATACAGTCCTGGAAGGAACACAACTGCTTCGAGTTTCACACCAAACAGACTCTATACACCAAACTCACGTGGGGAGATATTAGCTTTCATGCTGGACACTCTAATGCTCAAGAATCTCAATTAGTAAAAAAAAAAAAAGGTTTAGAACTGAGCTAAACAAAATAAAATGATCCATGACAAAGCTTGAGATTCAAAATGATATTTATTTAAATTTAGATTTACAGTATTCGAAAAAATTAATGCACAATAATGTATAGAAGACAAATGATAGGATGGCATATATGGAAGAGGCTATGGGGAGGTATATACATAGAAGCGATGAAGGAAATGATGAAGAAAGAGGCTTCAGAGTGAACAAGTAGGCAGGTACAGGAATTAGTGAACAATGAAGAACACTCAGTTGATTCAAAATGTCAGAAGAGATGCCACGTAGTAAGAAGTCGTGTCCAGTTATAAATAGTCATACTTCACTTTTGGTATTAAAATCTCAAGTCCGGTAGTTAAAGTCACATTTGGGAAAATAGTCAAGTCCGGCAAAAAAGTCAGTATATGAAGTCAAAAATATGGCGGCAAATTACAAAAGTCAAAGTTTTCAATAGTTAATTCTGCAGCCATTCTATTCCAGTCTCTGACAGCAGTTTGAGAAGAGGAATACAAACATATCATTGCGTAGGAAGCAACGACTTGGGCGACCAAAAATGCTTGTTTATTTGCCGGAAATTGCTCCGGCCACCACAAAGATTTCACAGTTTCAATGCGAGCACGGTACCAAAATTTTGTAAATTGAGAGTCAAAAATGCCATTTTCATCTTTCACTTGTAATTCATCCAAGATTTTTTCTGCCGAATCGATGCATGCGACCATACGTCTGAAAAACAAAATGAGAGAACATACGTAATATTTGAAAATGAATCTAAAACCAGAAATATTTTAAAAACGTATTTCATTATTCTCTATATAGATTGTGATCTTCCCCATGCTTTCAGGGGACGACATGTTTTGAATTAAAATGTCTTATCTCATAAAAAGAAAAAGAAAAATATAGCACGAACGTTTATATACAGTAACTGTCTATCCTATGACTTCATTACATGTAATGCATAAATGACTTAAACTTTAAAAAATATTTAAAGAACAGTATTCTTCAGTGGTCTTCTATTTTCACCTGAAAAGCGCATTTAAACTTTGTTTTGTTAGTTTGCAAAGAATTGTCTACATAAATATTTTATGATGTAACATTAAGTAAAAGCAAGTAATCATTTTTTAAGTATTTTGAGGTTTTTAAGGTAGTTTTATGCCATTTTGGCCTTCAAATTTAAGTCATTACGTATAAAAGAAAATGTTTCAGGATGGCATTCTTCAGCGACGTTATGAGTTTTACCTGAAAAATTAAAGTTTAGATTTATTTTTCCTCTGCTGGAAATAAACTTTATGCCTTACACCTATTCAATCATCTCATATGCGTTCGTGTGTAAAGTACAATATACAACCTTGAAAAAAGTCAATCGAAATTACGTGCGAAGGTTTTCAATTTTTATTCAAATTTTGTTTTTCTTATCTCCACAAAAATAAAATCTATCAAAGCTAATTTAACTCTATATCTTTAATCGTGTATATGTTTTACAAATTAATATTAACAACAAAAAAAAAAGATTCAATTTAATATAAAAATTCGGGTAAAGCAAAAGAACGGTTTTCTAACTCTTTCTCTTGGATTCTTACCTATTTATACAACTTTTTTCTTCATTCCATAACTGTTTTCTCAATAGTTTTACTTCTTCATTTTCAAAAATATCATCATTTCTTTCGGCCTTTAGAACACAGCATCTGAAGAGGATAAACATTTATTAATATTGTCCTGTTTTTTGACTATGGTAAGTTTGTTAAAAAGAATAAGAAAGCATTACTGTGGAGATTGCAATGTCTGCCATCTTCAGCATTAATAAGCCAAACTATTCTGTAAACAAACTTCAGCAGATTGTACTGATTTTAATTTTTTTCAAAATTTTAATTAGAAGCAAAATTCTAGCTTTTTGTTACGACGTACTATCAACTAAATATAGCATCTGAGAAATAACGTTAACATGTATTATCTACAAGCCATCGTACAACGTATTTGTTTAGTTCTTCGTATCTGTCGTTACAGCTAATTAAAGTGTTGGTAAAAGTCATACTTTCTATTAAAATCATTTTCTCTTTTGAAATTCGAATGCTTAGATTTACCCTGAAACAAGAAATGCTATAGAATTCGTAGATAAATGTCATTAGTAAAAAAAAAAAATGTTCTCTGACCATCAAAACCTAAATTCAAGATCTTCTCTTTTTAAATGCTTACCAAAGCTGATGATGCGAAACAGTTTAGACATTTGCATTATGAAGACTTCTTTTTTCTTTCGTGATTTATGCTTGCCCATAATGAATAATCATTTACCATTAAAATTTCCCATAAGTTCATCTAAAAAATTGCCATTTAATGGCTTCTCCACATATTTTCAGGCCGTATTCTTCGCAGATGGGCGGCGTATTTAGCAATGCAAAATATTTTTTATCTCGCCGTAGTTGGAAATATCTAAACTGTACCGGTGACACATATCTCGATACACGGAAAAAAAACTGTTCTGAAAACCCAAAACTTTTTCGGAAACAAATACTAAAGTTAGGGACGGGCCACTTGTAACCCTTATTTTCCTTAAAACACGACTTATTTTACGTTTTTAAATGTGGTCAGAAGAGTGGTTATTTTTGAATATTTTAATTTGCTGTAATATGCATCCTCTGATATGTCTATAAAACCTATTTATTTATTTATTTATGGTTTCTAATCTAAAGAAATCTAAAGAAATAGTAGAATATGTTCCGTGCCGTTTAACATTTTGGCTAGGTTACTCTTGCATTACACTTAGGCTGAATGAATCGAATTCTAGTAAATTTACGTAATCGGTAGACTGTGAAAGAAAACATTACACTTTAAATTATTAAGTAAGATTTAGTAAAATATATTTACAGTGCATTTGTGAAAGCTTTCTTTAGAGCTTCTAAAAGCTTCATTTTTACTCAGATCAAAATTGAAGTGTACAAATTCAAATCAAATCAAAACGCAATAAAAATACAAAGTTTCTTTACGAAGATTGTTCACTACGATACCACAAATTCGCAGTTTCGTTAAGAATGAAGAATTAGCTTTGTTAAAATAGTTACTTCAATAACAATGATAGCTCATGATAAAATTATTGTAACTGTAACGGTATTTGTTTTATTATTGTTGTAAATTATGATGTTTTAAGTTTTTGCGTATGTATCAATGATCTCATTTTATATGAGAGATCTCACCTGAATAATATATTTTTATTGATAGTTGTGATTGTCCTATAATACCATAAGTATTTTTTCTTTAATAGTCGACATTCGCATGAGCAAATTTGGTGATGATTTATTTAGGGCGCTTACTTTAAAATATTTAAACATACAGTGTTTAAAAATTTTAATGTGAACGTGGAATAGGGATGGCGGTTTTGAATACTCTAAACGACCACCCCTATTCCACGGCCATCTCTCAAAGCGGGGAAAAGTTTAAAGTACCGAATCACAATAAAACTTAAGAATAACATAAATGCTATCCTTATCCAGCGGCCTTCCCTCACCCTGGTCAGCGGACAGTTCGAAAGCCTCAAAAACATAACGGCCAACTCCTCATAGCGTTGAGTTTTGTTATCGAGTGCCCTAGACTGTGTCACGTATTATCACTAAAAAAAACAAAATTTTCTACCCAAACCCTTGCATAGAAATTTTTAATCTTTCATAATACACACACAGTACATATTTCGTTCTTAGTGTATTGGATATATGAAGATGTTCAACTAAGCAAATTTTATGGCTTTCTGTAAAAACCCTATTCCGCGGCCACCCCTCGAAACGGTTACTTTTCTAGAAGAACCGGTAGTGACCGCCTTTGAAGAGTTTTACTGTAAAGTCTAATGCATAATCCATGTCAGATGGGCATAACTATTTGCGCGAAATGTTTGAAATCTTAGTGAATTTCAAATATCCAAGTCCCACAAAAGAGTAACTCACTAGAAGAAATCAAAGCCACTCATTTCCATTCAAAAGGAGCATACGAAAAACAAAATGAATACTTTTTAATATGTTTTCCTCTCTTCCCCCCCCGACCTAGAATGTCCCTTTCTGTTGGAATATGAAGATTTCTGAATGATGAAGACTATTATATAATTGTTATTTTAAGTGCTTGTGCAACATTGTGCCCTGTTCTATTTGTTTGACGACATAACGATTATGGCAAGGTTGCTACTATCTTTAGGACTGCAATGTTTTATAGGAAAAAAGTCTTTCTGGGAGATTCTACCACTACCATCCTGTCAATGCAAGATAAAAAATCTCCGTTAGTTGGCAAATTTTCTCGTTATATTTTTTTAATAATCCAATACAAACGCGAGAAACACATACGCACTTCTTAAAACACTTCCAGAGGAACAACATAGAAACAAAATTAAAGAAATTAGCAGTGAACAAACCACGTAAGCAATTTTAAGGAATATGCCGATGCTTGAATGACATAAGCCTTTTTCGTAAGCCTTCCAAGCGTTGATTTTGTTGTGCGCTCGATAAGTTACACATACGGGAAAAAACACATACGCACATCTTAAAACACTTCCAGAGGAACAACATAGAAACAAAATTAAAGAAATTAGCAGTAAGCAATTTTAATGAATCTGTCGACGCTTGAATGACATAAGCCCTTTTCGTAAGCCTTTCAAGCGTTGATTTTGTTGTGCGCTCGATAAGTTACACATACGGGAAAAAACACATACGCACATCTTAAAACACTTCCAGAGGAACAACATAGAAACAAAATTAAAGAAATTAGCAATAAATAAACCACGTAAGCAATTTTAATGAATATGTCGACGCTTGAATGACATAAGCCCTTTTCGTAAGCCTTTCAAGCGTTGATTTTGTTGTGCGCTCGATAAGTTACACATACGGGAAAAAACACATACGCACATCTTAAAACACTTCCAGAGGAACAACATAGAAACAAAATTAAAGAAATTAGCAATAAACAAACCACGTAAGCAATTTTAATGAATATGTCGACGCTTGAATGACATAAGCCCTTTTCGTAAGCCTTTCAAGCGTTGATTTTGTTGTGCGCTCGATAAGTTACTGCATTGGCATTCGAAAAAAAAAGATTATACCGACTACTAAACCTTAACCGACTACTAAACCTTTTAAAATGTTCGAAATTTTCAAATCGTCTTTCTACGAAAATAAATGCCATTTATCTGTAGAAACCTGAACTATTCGTATTTGAAGATTTCCTTCCCCCGTGGTCCGTATAACGTGTTTACCACGTTTCAACGAAGTAGAACAACCAGAAGGGTGTCTGTAACGAAGGTTATTTGGATGGGCTAATTTAAAATTACTTAGTTGCGTTGTGACATGAATAAACCAGGTACGATATACACTTAGTTGCAATATAAAAAAAGAGACGTTAAATACTTGAAACTATTTTATTAAACATATACTATTGAAACATTATTATAACGGCGGTGGTGGCTCAGCGAAAATAAAAATACGTCCTATATGGACAGTGAAATTAAGGTGGAATCATTTAAAAATTACGCCAGCACAGAATTACACATTGGCGAGAACAATAACTTGGCTGAGATTAATAGCGCCAATTCCAGAGCAACCCTAACAGTTAATCCAATAAAATTACAATGACGTAATCGCGAACAAATAATTTTAAAGTCGTCGCAGGGGAACAACTAAATAACTTACGCCAGCAGGATGCCAAGAGGAAACTCAAAAAGGCCGTTGATTTTGCAAACGGACGCAATATAATCTATTTTTAGCACACCGGTCTGGAGAGACGAAACAATTAAGAACAAAAAGAAAAAGAATAGTGCATACGGGAAAAGCGAAAATACAGATTTAAAAGCCGAAATGGCTGTAAAATGAAAACAGAAGTGATTTAGAATTCTTGAATTTTGGATAGATTACATTAAAGAAAGCCAAAGTAAATGATTTTTAAATTAGATATGTGATCTTTATCACAGTGTCTACGTGTCAACTATCCTGCATATCGTTTCCATGCATCAAGTGTATGCAACAATTATAAAATAAAACTCAGCAATGCGTGCCAGCAACTCTCATAATAAAAATCCCTTCAGAAACACTTTCGCTGTGTTTCACAAAGACAAGCCTAGTGCTTCAATCCCTATTTAACAGAAATTTGCATTTCTCTTTAACTTCATAAAACTTCAACTTACTTTGGCCGTTAAAGTGTTTGAAGACTGACTGCAAAAGAAAAAAAAATCCTTGTAGTTAGTAAGTTTTAAATATTCTACTATATCCTCTCCTCTCTTTTCCTGTGCAAGTACCTTTTTCAAAAGGGCAAATCGATGCAGGCTTTGTTCTCTCTCATACTCATTTTTTTTAACCATTGTAATTAAAACTCTTTCATTCTAAGTGTCCTTCCTAGGCACATACGAGAATTTTCTTGAATGGAATAAAATTTTCCTCTTAAAAGTTTCATAAATTGTTCGAATTCTTTATAAATACGAGTCGCGATTAAAGATCTTTTTCACCATAGTAAACGGTTTCCTTCCCCGTAAATGATTTTTTCTTTTTTGTTGTTCTGGGTACTAACCGATCTGAATGGGAAGTTATATTTACTGAATAATTGGAACGAACGGGCATCGTTGGTTCATTTGATATTTAAAATGAAAGTAAATGTTCGTTAAAAAAATGATTTCTTAGGTAGAAATGTTGCTTAAAGTTATGGCATTAACATACAAAAATACTTTTTTTTATTATTTTATTTCATTTATTCATTATTATGATCTTGTACTTAAATTATGAGTAATACTGTGAGAGTTATTTGACTGCAGTCAAATCCGCTGGGTGAAATATCGGTTAAAGGAATATCCCGCTTATTGGGTAAATTTTCAATTTACCAACCTTAAAAAATAGTCATTGTGATCCCGGATAATGAGATATCTCGATTATTAGAATAAATTTTCTTGCAAAGTTGTGTCTTGCATTAACTTATTCGACTGAGAGCTGAGAATTAGTTATTACTATATTTCTATGAATTTTAATTTTAAAAATGTCATCCATCATATAGATGGTGCTAAATAATGTATCATATAGCTGGTGCATTTCGTGATATAGAATCATTTTTGTAAAATATTACCTTGAAAATATTCTATATAACTCCAAAATATTTTATTGATATTTTTAATAATAATAAAAAAAAACAGTTACAAATCTTAATTTTCATATGTAGTTTTATGCATATATTTCATTCTTCTACTTATCTTAAAATAATCTTTATGCAGTCGCAGACAATTACAACATATAGACTTTCGTAAGTATGAGCTGGTTTCTTTAAATTAATTTATACTCCACACAAACTGGTACATAGAAATTGAACAATTACCTGCACGTATCTTTAAAATGTCTTTGTAATACAGTACAAATTTAAAACTCCAGTAGAAATTTCAGTGTTACATTTTACAGACAACAACATTTAAATATATGCAAAACTTTGCTCATTAATATTTAATTAGTTTCCACATCTCGTTATCCTTTAAACGTACATTTGTTTAATATTTAAGTCAGTGTTGATTTATGAAACTAATCATTAATTCTGAGAAATCTACTAATGATTACTTTAAAAACAGCCGTGAATTCCTTAACGCCAAGTAACATTTAATTCGTTATTTTCCCCTAGAGGAATAACTTGAAGGATAGAAAATTACCCGAAAAGATCTTGGTAAACACTTTTTTTCCCTCCAAATTTTACTTTTGGTACAGAGTATTTTTCTTTCAGATTCTCGAGTTTTGTTTTTATTTTAGTTAGATCATATTTATGTTTGCTAGAAATGCATTCCCTGCGGATTTAATGTTTTCGTAGCTGAGTTTCTATGTTGTCTGTTTTCCAGAGTATTTCCTTTACCCATTTACATATTTCAAGTTATAACTTTCAAGAAAACAAATTATATATGAAGGTACGATATATGTTGTTCTAAAATGATAAATTATTAAATCTTTATTGCGATACAAATCCCTTGTGGAAAAAAGATTCAGAAATTCACTAATAAAATGTCATGAAGACGTCATGATATAATGCTTAAATTTTCTAAGGCCGGATCATAATTCTTCAAACTAGCTAATAATTGCTTTAATTACTAGCTAATAATTGCTAAAATTAGCTAATAATTTTAACTAGCAAATAATTGCATTTATTAATGTCAAATGCATTCTATGGTCATGCCGTTATATAATGCGTCATATAGATGGTGCATTTCGTGATATTAGCATCGTATATGCTATCTTTTAAATGCATATTTTAAATATTTTTTAGCGATTGATGTTTACTTTGATGACTTAATAAAACTGAATTTTGATCGAATTTTTCAGACACTTTGAATACAGTCTAATTAAAAAATGCGAAAGTTTTAATTTTCGGTATTATAAATCTACATTGTTCGACAGTCGGTTTGAAATGTTAAACAAATGTGTTAAACGATTTATAATTGGTGGAAGAGGATTTCAAAAGTTAAAAAATCCACTTGTTTCTCTGTTTTTAGTTTATTTTAAATTCCGTTTAAAGAAATCTTGTCACGTCTCCGATGGATTTCAAAAGTGAATACGGTGACAATTTTTCGTCATGGATTTAATGTTTCGAGTTTACAGTCATATTAATAATTTGTGACTGAAGAATTACATGACAAGCAATGTTATTTTCTAATTTTTGCAATTTGATTTCCATTAAAAGAACTATTATATCAGAAGATTGATGTACGATATTTGACAGAACAAATGAAATACAGTTGACCCTGCTTAATGTAATAGCTAATTTGCCAAGAAAAAATATTACAATGGGCGAGATATTCTATTATCCGCGACAGACTGAACATTTATTACTGTTTGGTTCATCAACGAAAATTTATTACTTTAAGCGGGGTATTCTTTTAACCGATAATACAATTAACGGTTTCGACTGTGTTTTTATTTCTGCACAAGCCATGGAATCTAGATTCAATGTCTTTTTTTATTTAGAAGCTCATTTTGAAATGAGAATACATTTCTTTTCGTCGTGATTTTGAATATGCGGTCGATAACTGCTTTATTACATTGAAAAAAAAATGAAAATGCGGCAGCTTGCTAGTATTTTGAGAGGCAGTAACAGTGTTTTAACGTTAAATTCCATTTTATGATGAAAAACATTTTGAAGCGTTAGCAAATTAGAAACCACGAACTGCTAAAAGGTGTTCCGGTGTTTGCACTATATACTACACTTTTGAAAAAAAAATGACGACTATTAACTAAAATTGGGTAATAGGTAAATACCACATGTAGTTTAGTCTGAAATGTGTGTATATTCACAAAAAAAAAATGTTTATTCTTTTAAAGTTTAGATTTAGAGTTATACAAATGTTATGTCATGGATGAAACAATTCTGAAGTTCTCAAAATTATGCTCCGATCAGATTAACCCCAATGCCGTGTACTAGAAGATTGCCCACTTGGCTGTGCTAGAAGACTGTCCACTTTCTTTACTAACTAAACAAAATGAAATATATCCTTTGATATCATTAAATTTTAAAGCGAGTGCTTACTGAGATAGCTTAGATAGCCCCAAATGTTATTGAGGAAGTATATAAACGTCATCTCTATCTCGATTATCATTACCAAGTGTTTGATAAATTTACCATAAATATTTATGGTATAAATTATTTGAAAAAAAATGTTTAGCCAGATTTTACTCACTCCATATAGCTTTAGGAATACTTTTACACGCATTATAAAAAGCCGTAGCACCGTAGTGTCCAATTGATACAAGGATATTAGCTGTAAAGTTTAATGATACCACATGTTAATTTTATTTTATTTTACTAGTAAAAAAAAGTGACAGAGAGAAATTCACCTCAGCGGGTTTTACAACAGCGAGATGTTCCAATTTAATTTTACCCACAATTTAAATGCAATTCTACAATGTCTAGAGAAACATAAAAGCTATGTACAGATTAAAAAACCCTGAAATAAAGTATTTTTTATTAGTTCTTTTTAATGCGTGTAAAAGTATTCCTAAAGCTATATGGAGTGAGTAAAATCTGGCTAAAGATTTTTTTTCAAATAATTTATACCATAAATATTTATGGTAAATTTATCAAACACTTGGTAATGATAATCGAGATAGAGATGACGTTTATATACTTCCTCAATAACATTTGGGGCTGTCTAAGCTATCTCAGTGAGCACTCGCTTTAAAATTTAATGATATCGAAGGATATATTTCATTTTGTTTAGTTAGTAAAAAAGAATGCGAACAGATTTTACAATAGCGGGATGTTTGATTTTAATTTTATCCACTATATTCCTTTTTACGTATAATAATGTTTAACAAAGCCAAAACGCGCTGATGTACAATCATTCAAATAAAACTGTTTCAATAATATTATTTGAATTTCTCATCGCCAAAAGAAGTAACATTTACATGGTTGTACTTATTTCTTTTTTATGTTCGGAAGGAAGCTAATTTGAAACACTTCAGTAAGCGGGTTTCAAATTTATGCTGTTATGTTAAAATAGTAGGTAAAATAAAGTACTTCATTTTACGTTTGATTTCTATTTGTTAGTGATAATGTTATTATTTCTAAATGTCTTTGCTGAAAACACTGCAATGTAAAGTAAAAATAAAATAAGTTATATACTAGAATACTTCTATTATTTTCTAGATCTTGCATTTAAAAAAAAATCGTAAAGTCTATTCAGAATAAAACTTTGATGCCAAAGTACATCATTTTTGTTCGAAAACATAACGAATAATGATTACAAACAAAATAGCTTACAAAAGAGATTTTCAAAAATAATGTCAACTGAGCTTAACGAGAAGTTGTTAATTAAAAAAAAAATCTGGAGTGACTCCACTCGACTTTCCGAACACTTACGATTAAGATCATTACCAAGCATTTAAATAAATTTTAATCGATGAATCATTCAAACATATATACCCAATTTGAGCTCAATCGAATTTACCGTTTAAACGCTAGCGCACTTTCAAGAATTTCTCCCCATAGGCCATAATGTAAAAGAAATCTTTATTTTATCCCTGTAGAAAAACTGTAAGTCCTATACACATCAAAATCAATACAGATCTTGCGACGGTGGTTTATAATATGTATACCCAATTTGAGTTCAATAGAATTTACCGTTTAAACGCAAGCGCACTTTCCAGAATTTTCCTCCATAGGCCATAATGTAAAAGAAATCTTTGTCGTAGCCCTGTAGAAAAACTGTAAGTCCTATACACACCAAAATCAATACCGGTCTTGCGACGGTGGTTTATAACCTATATACCAAATTTGAGCTCAATCGCATGTCCTGTTCAGGAGCTATCGTGTTCACTCACATAAACACACAAACACACACACACACACACACACACACACACACACACACACACACACACACACACACACACACACACACACACACACACACACACACATACATGCATCTCGTAGAAATAGCATAAATGAATTCAGAAGACCTCAAAACGTGTAAATACACCAAAATCTCGAATTCGAATTTTTTCATGATTACAATACTTTCCTTACATGGTACATGTTCGGAAAGTAAAAATGAAATGACCATCGATGAATCTAAAGAGCTTATCGAAAAACTAATAAAATAACACAAAGCCCTTTTAACTACATTAGATTGAGAAATTCATAAAGTACAATGTATTTATAGGGTTGCTACTCGCCTCTCTCTGAAGATTCTTGACAACAGGGCCAGGCAGTTAAATTCCGCGATAGCTTTAATGAACATTTTACGAGTTGTGATCTGCGTTAAAAGCTGCTAGTTGCAGATTTTTTGTCATTCTATAGTTTAATGTGGTGTCAAACAAACAAAAGCTTCCAGTTTTGTTCTTCGTCGCTTTACATTATTAAAGGTGGATGCACATATCACGTGAAGTCTGTAAAGTAACTTGCATCTGAAGATTTTTCTATCCCGGCATCACTTTCCCACGACGGAGACTACAAACAAGTGTGACACATTGGCTCCTTTCTGAGGCTGCAAACTTCTATGACACTGGACTACGATAGGTTATCCTGTGATATAACAAGTGTTACACTTATGGACTACGATATGTTATCCTGTGATATAACAAGTGTTACACTTAAGTGTTAATTAGCGTAAATATTGATTCAACGTTTAAAAAAAATATTTCCTGGCAATAATAATTTGTTCCAGTTTGTTTGTACTTGTAGTATTTTGTTTTGTTTGTGATAGTGTTTTGTTTTGTACGGTTTTGTTCCCGAACACAGAGCTATTCATAAGTCATGGAAAGACAAAATATATGCTGTCTCTAATTGGCCTAGACACAAAATGGTTGCTGAGTTTAGACTCACCACTGGCCACGGCTGTCTTTTGGGGCACTTGTTCCGTCTCAGCATAGTTCAAAGGGCTATGTGCAGTCTCTGTGATCTGTGGTCATAGACACCACCTCGCGCACTGCCAAACTTTATTCAAACGTTCTCGTGTGGGCCGATAGTGGTAGGCTAGGGGTCTTCTGGATACATAGACTATTTGATACAGCTGTTCTCTGTACTTTTATATTTCTATTCTTTGTTGTATTTGCATTTTTATCTGTGTCATTAGAAATTCAAAAAAAATATATTTTGTTCCTTTTTATTGGCAGTCGTAAACGTATTTTCTGGTTGACCCTCGTATATATAATGTTAGTATTCAATATTATCTATATGATGGTTCAGTAATGGTTCTTGCTGAACAAGGACTTGCTTGAAATATCACACGACGAGGGCTGACTTTCCGCAAGCATACTTTGATAAGAAGCTACATTAGTGATTTAGCAAGTGCGGTTTTTCATTTACTGCCTGGAGGTATTAGTTGCATGTAATGAATACCTTCAGAAAATGACCGATTAACTTGAACATGAAATTTCTCAATATCATGCTGTTTAAGAAAATTTAAAGTTAGATGACTATAGACTCTTTTGGGAAAAAAAACACTCAAAAAACTGGTGTTAAACGATAAATTAAATAAAATACTTTGTATAAAACACACATAAGAAGTAACAAGTAAGTAGATAAGTACGTTTCGACTAAAAATTCTCTTAGTCTTCCTCAGTGAAAGCCCTTCGTCACTTAGAACAGAAGGAACTGAGGAAGACTAAAACAATTTTTAGTCGAAACGTACGTATCTACTTACCTGTTACTTCTTATGTGTGTTTTTTACAAAGTTTTTTAATTTACTCTTTTAAAAATTCACATCGAGAAGTGAACATTTTACGTTTTTCTATCATTTTTTTAAATTGAGAAAATATGTATAGCACGTAAAAACTGCTACAAACGAATATTGTGAATGTGAAATGAAAAGTTAGTTTTAATAATATTTTGTATCAGTATAGCGTTTTAATAATTTGAAACGCGTTTTTTTAAAATCAAATAATTGATTAGATGAAACGAGATCCTTAAGAATAAATGTAGGATTGAAGTTCCGAGAAAACATCTTAAGGAAATAATAAGATTCTTACAAATATTTTTAATATGACTTAAGGAAAAAGAATAGGTTAATGGCAATGCATTTCTCGGGAACAGAAAGGTGTTTTATCAGAACAATAGCCAAAAAGAAAAAATATATATATAAAGAAAAGCTTTCATGGTCTTATAATAGAAATTGAAAAAATCATTATTTCTAAAAATGATATTTTTAGAACTCCGTTCTTTGTGCTCAGGCAAATTTTTGTAACGTCACCTGTCATTAAATATTATGCAATATGAGGCTGTATGCAAGGTAAATGCAATCATTTTGTGACCATCTAGTTTTTCTTTCACGCCGCAAGTGGTTTTATTTGAGATATCAGAGTTTTGGCAAATCTTTAAGCTCGAATACCTCAACACATGCAAGAGGATAGTTCCTGTTTTTGAATAACATGCGGTTAAAATACTAGTTTTGTGACTTGCCTAAAAAGGAATTTATGAATGATTCCCATTACTAAAACAGTTCATGAATAATAGAAGTGGCAGCTACTATCAATTAGAAATTATAAAAAACTTCAAGAGTAACTGAATATTTCTAAAAACCAATACAGTTTTGACAAACTCAGTTAATTTTGTATGTTATGGCCATGCGGTACTGTGAAGCGACCACAGATGATCCAAAACCGATAGACTTGTTAACAGGAACTTTCACTGTGCTGACTTCCCCGGCGTGGCAGAAACAGAGAATTGTTCTGTTTAATTTTCGACGAGGATACGACGGATATGAAATCACGCGACGGTCAAGTGGTTCGCCTAAACGATATCATTTTGAAGTGAAATTTCTTTAGGCGCGTTGAGAGTGAAATTTCAAGACCGCCTCACTGCATAGAGTCATGATGAGGCTGGGAAGGTTTTGGATTTTAACAGACTTAGATACCGGATAGATCGCCAGAGAGAAAGAGACAAAAATAGTAAGCATGCTACACTCTATTGCTGCAGAGAGTTTTCTTTCTCCTCTTTGTGCTACATTTGTTCGTAAGAAAGTGTACGCATGCGCTGAATGTAAACACACATTGTGCACTCGGAGACGAAAGTGCTGGAGTTTCGACTTACAGTTGGCAAAGTCAATTATCAATGTTATATTTTGATCAGAATCTCCAGTATTTTTATAACTGATTTATATTTATTGTTATTAGCAAACTATTAGTCACAAAAACCGATATCCAAGTATGTAATATTTTATATATTCTTTTCGTTTACATCCTCTTTGTAATTTAAAATTTAAAACCCATGTATATAAATGATTTTTATGTTTGTCTAATGACTTAGTGTGCTTAGTATATTTATTAATTTATTTACTATTTTCAAATTTTATTTTAATACTGAAAAATTAACAAAACGAACTTGTAAAATATTTTTACATTAAGTTATTATCTCTGACTACTTATTTGACAATCGAACAGATTTTAATAATTCTCGCTAAAGAAGTTTCACTTCTGACACGTGTACTCTGTACACCGCTGTTTCTTTTAAATTATCCCCTTTCTTTTTAAATATCATCTGTAAATAAAAAATTTAAAGGTTATTTCTAGTTTTTAATTCATTCCTGTTAGTACGCTTGATTGCCGACTACTTGCGTTTAATAAGCATATATACATATATGTGTGCGTGCATGTAAAATAAGAACGAATTAAGATACGATGATAGAGAACATAGCTGTCGTAACCGAGTAGTCCGCCCTTAGTAGAAATCATTAGACACAGTGGTTGGCCGACATTATTTTATTTTCCGGAGTCTAGATTACATCATCCAAGATGCCGACACAGATGTTTTTGCAAGTAACAAAATATAATGAAATAAGAAAAAAATCACGTTCCTTTCTCGTTTGCACCACTTTAAAAACAATATGTCACATGGCCGCTTCGTCTGCCATTGGAGGCGACACGTCACGCTTAGTGACGCGCAACTTAATTCATTTGTTTAGATGTGAACTGACTGATGTTTGCACCGAAATTGAGGTTTGGGTGAGGAATTCTAAAATAAGCGCGGTTTCTTAGTTGATTTTTTTATTTACACGGTTACTACAGAAACCGTTTGCCGTAAAAAATGCGACACAAGAGAAAAGAACATTTAAGAATTTACTTCGCGTAAATAAATAGAAAAAGGGTTGAGATTTTAAAATGCCGATAAAAGAAAAGCTTTAGATTCTATCACTCATAATGTATTGATTGTAATATATATACATGTGTGTGTGTGTGCGTAATTAGTGTTAAAGCATCAACACAGTTAATTAATTGGGATTCATTTTAAGGGCATATGTCGAAGGAAAAAATCTGACACCCTTTTGGTAGACATTAGCATAAAAGAGCTGCGCCATGGGGAGACTCAAATATATTAAAAATTTTTCTTTGTAAGCTGCCTTACAAGCTGAAATATATGAAGAAAAATATGTTTTTCATGAAACTGTCCGAAAAGTTCTTAAACGTGGAATTGTGCAACAATATTTTTCGAAAAGTGACATATTCTGAAAAATTCTCTATTGGTTAAAAAGAAAAAAAAAACAACTCTTTGCAACTGATACAGGTGTATAGCTTACTTCAGTTTATTTATTTCAGCGTATAGTAGAGCTTGTAGGGGAACTTTATAAAATATTTGATGTTCTTGATATATTTATTTTCTTGTGTCTTTAAAAATAAAAATCGCGTGCTTTTTTTCGTTATTTTTTTTTCAAAATGCACCGAAAAGCGTTTTTCGAAACATTTTAAGCCGTTAGTGTGTAGATTCTAGTAGACAAAACACAGCTGGTCATGATTTTGTAATTTTTCACTCATGCGCACTCACTGCATTCTATCCCTATGTGAAATGAATGACGATAATGCCCGATAACAGTATTAATACCATGATTTTTCTCCGGTGTTTGAAACATAATAAAAATAATGTAATGACCTTTCTCAGTATGAACATGCATAGGTTTCACAAAGGTTAAAATGTACACATCAAAGTTAACTAACCAAGACACGTATGCTGCCTTAACTCTTAAGAATGTACGAACGCAAGGATAAAGTATTTGGACAATACTCCGATTAACACTGTTATAAATTTATTTTTGATGACATGGAATTTTATCTAAATCTAAGGAAAATTCATTTATTAATCCGAATTACTAACTCGTTTGTTTCAACCTGTATGGACGCCTTAAATAATAAAAAACCTTGATCTAAGGATAGCTTACCATGAGTGTACCATAAAATACCATGAGTGTACGATGTTCATAATCACTGCTATCATAGTGCAACTGAATTCAAGTAAACCGAACTCAATAAAACAGGATTGACTTTGCAATCATTTGAATGATTACTAAGTCATCCCAGTAAAAAACGCATACTTTTCAGAAAATATTTTTAATTTTTTTTTAAACGGATTGAATTTCGTGAATTCTCTCAAAAACGTGTTTCTCAATAGAACTAGAGAAAACTTCAAACTAGTAAAGCGTAACATAAATAAATAAATACTTAAATGTAAAATATATTCTAAAACTTAACAATCTTTTTAGCTAAAATATATGTCAATTTCTAATTAACACACTTTGCGTTCATATAATGACTGCGTATGAAAGAACATGACTGAAATGATTAATTAAAATTTTGTTTTTTAAGTAAATAGAAAAGTAGCCCATTCTTTAGAATTACAATGAAGTTATTCTGCTTTGTTATGAAAATGATTCATCTCCATTAGTTTCATAGCTTGTAAAGTGTTATCTGCATTAAGTAGGCATGTTCTTTTTTGTAAACTTGGTTAAATTTTTTTTTAGTTTAATATTAATTGATATGCTGAGATAAATGTTTTCCTCGAGCTTTAAAAGAAATGCAGCATTTGATACATGGAATGGATTCAGTGGGCCTTTTTTTTAACTCAGAAGTATTCTTTGTTTTTTTGTATATTGTATTCCATTCTAAACGTATGTTCCCTGAATAGGCCTTTGAATGTTTCGTTGTATCCCAGTATTATGTTCACAGAAATATGAGCTATTCCAAGTATTGAAGTCGACTAAGTTACCGTTCAAGAGAAGAGGATTCTAAAACTTTTTAATTCCAATATAATGATATTTTTATGGTGTAATGCTTCCTGTTAGTTGAAAATGAACATGTACGCAGTTGTATTTAATAAATATATGTATAGTAATAATGAAACTCTTATATTTCAAATAAAAAGCTGCATAATTTTATTTTCACCGGTATTTTATTGAGTTATCTTCCGTATATTATGTTTCTAAAGATTTCGACTATTCCAAAAGAAGCATAGCATTAGAAAGTGTATTAGTAGTGTGCTACTCCATTGTGTTTTTATTTTTAGACACTGATTCATTGCCCTTCAAGCATATGGAAAAAGGGGATTATGCATTCCATCACAGTTGTTTAAGAATTTCTAAAATTGATAATAACTTAATGATTTTTATAGATAATAATTTAAGTAGTTTTATTGTAATTGCATATAAAAATGAAGTTTTAATACTTGCTGGAAAAAAAAATGTTCAGTCAATGTAATATTTTCCAGATTTCTATTAATATTTAAGGATTTTTTTTCAATAAATAAACTCCATTTGTTTACTAACTCAGAATTTACCGAAATGAGTTACGTGCATGGTGCAAAGGATCGGAAGTCATATTAATAAATAATTCACTTAATAAAAGTCACACTTCTTTTGACAGCATTGCTCTCTTCCCTATACGCCTGTGAACGTCAACTCATAGAAATAGACGATGTGCAGCAGATATTTCATAAAATTCACGTATCATATACTGATACAGCTATATTTTTTTTTACATTGCAACACTCAATTTACATAAAAATCTAGCGTTGGCATAAGCAGAAAATCGATTATTTCTACCTGGCATGCACATTTTCATCGATACATTCCATAAGAAAATGTCTTTGCCTTAAAACTCTATAAACAATCCTGACTCCCGGTTCGCAGTTTTTATTTTTTGCTAACAAATACTTTCGATCCTTCTTCGCCGCGTTTTCGGGAAGGCAAATATTGTCCTGTAGAAGCTCTGTTGTTTGTACTGAATACGAATAGACATATATCCTATTAGAAAATAGGTCAAAATAGAAATGTATCCTGTACTGCTACACATAATTGGTTTTTCTTTTCTTGATGTGATTGTTATATAATGGAGGAGAGAAGAAAAGAATTGATGGAAACTATTTTTTCTTCATTTGTAAAGTTTAGATTTATGGTTGGTGAAACGAAACCTATAGATTTTAGTTTATTAGTTCACTGAACCAGTAAACTGAATACTACTGACGTTTTAAGGGCAATCATTATCATTGTACTCCAAAGCTCTCGTACGAGTAAATGTTAAACAAGATATTTTTACTTTCGTGTTTTCTGTGGAAGATTCATTAGTTATTAGCGAAAACGGACGCGCTGTGAGTCGTAATAATTAAGTTGTGCACATTTACGCGTTAGTGGTATATTGCATCATGATTCGCCACTATCCATCGCTAGGGGGCGTATATGTAGCTAATCATAAAAAGGGGGTTGACTATTTTTCTTTAAGAGGCCGAAACTATTTTGCATGTCTGCCGCTAGTCAATGATCGCTCCTTCAATGAAGACCATGTTGATGAAGAATGAACGGAAATTTCACTGCTATATCAACACTTTTCCCAAAGTAATTATTAGCAGCTACGTAAAGAAGATGTTTCGAACCCCACACCTCTTTGTGATTCTAAACGCTAATTACGTGCCCTATTTGCCCTTAAGTCTCTTCGTAATCCTTTTTGTTTGTTTATTTGTTTGTTTGTTTGTTTTGCTGTGGTTTAATGGCGCAAGTTCCACTGTTGCGACAAGCACTAGGTGATCTTTCAACAAAGGATAGAAGAACAACTAAGGACTAGCACAATGTGGTCAGTTCAGATATAAAAGGGAAAATTAATATTGAACATAAAGGATCAACGAGAAAAACATATTTTGCATATTAATCTAGTGCTGTGTAGAAAGGCAAAAAGCGAAATTCTTTTTAAACACCAAGTATTTTCTATACTGCAGTTTTATATAATAACAATCCTAATTCAGTTTGAAATACCGAGCTTTTCACAATACTCATAGCAACAAGGAAAGTGAAATCACGTTATATAACTTTTCTTTTATCATTCAAAACTGTATCTCTTTTTAATGCATCAAAAACGGAGAGTATGAAAAGTATACCATTTATTTATTTATTTATTTACCTATTCTCTCGAATAGTAAGTCTTTGAATAAAATATAGCTCTTTCGCTTTCAATTGTTATGGAAGAAGTACTAGTCTTAAATTGAATAGAAAATTAAATCACGAAGCATTTTATTTTATCAAAGATATATCTAAATAAATAAAAATTGTTTTTTAGAGCATCTGTGCTCGGAACTCAATCAAGTTTTTGAAACCCATTTAAAATATATATATCCACAGTTTGCAGTTCTCTGTAAAATCTATATATCTGTATATCTATATCTACCTATCTCTCTCTCTCTCTCTCTCTATCTATCTATCTATCTATCTATCTATCTATATATATATATATATATATATATATATATATATATTATATATATATATATATATATATATATATATATATATATATATATATATAAGTCTGCCTTAAGACTATAAACAATCCTAACACATGGTTCTCAGTTTTTATTTCACGCAAATATATACTTTCGATCATTTTTACACGCTTTTTCTACACGCCAAATATTGACCTTTAGGAGCTTTTCTGTTTGTACTGAATACGAAAGGGGGTTGACTATTTTTCTTTAAGAGGGCGAAACTATTTTGCATGTTTCGCCCATAATATGTCTAATCGGATTAGATATATGTCTAATCGGATAGACATATATCCGATTAGAAAATATGTCAAAATAGAAAGATATCATGTGCTGGTACTCAGATTTGGTTTTCCTTTTCAGAATCAATAAAATGAAGAAAATAGTTTATGAAGAACAGAACAACAACAAGGACACAAAAAAGCTGTGGGGACTCCTTTCGACTTGTCTGACCCCTGTTCGTTTCCAAGGGAGTGCCTATAATGCCATTGCATGCATAAGATATCTTTTTTGTAGAATTTGTCACGTACAGAATTTGTTAGACTTATATACACACCAAAACTCTGTACAGTTTGTGGGGCAGTGAGCAATACATACCTCAATTGAGCTTACTACTATGTACCAGACACTAAAGCATTTTAAATACCGTATTTACCCGCGTATAAGTCGAGAAATTTTGCACAGAAAGAGAGGATTTAATTTTGGGGGAACAAATTATACGAGGGTCCTTAATTTTTATTTTTTATTTTTTAATCAGAAGTCATAAATGCCCTTTTATAAGACAAATGTTCTCTTCCCGCATTCGTAACACAAGGACTTCGTTTAAGGTTGATTTCCATACCAGGAAGAATTTAACGATGCAAAGAGTGAAAATGTGCATCATGTTGTTGTTGTGGGATTACGGACAATAAGCTACACGTGGGCTCTATGCCGAAGGGTAGGGTCCCCCCCCCCCGTGGAGGTCTTTCTAAGGGATCCTAACCCAATACGTGTACATGATGGACGACGAAGGAATTTTTAAAATTTTTTGATGAGTCCGATATTGAATCGTATCTTTAATCAGTTTAACTTTGTATATTAGTATTTTGCCATATCATACTATCAGTAGTGTCATATTATTATTATTATTGATTATTATCAGTTTAATTTTGTATACTACTTTTGTATTGTTATTATCTTTATTATTGTATACTTAGTACTTTCTTTTTTTTACAGATGATTTTGAATAAATGTATTTTAAAAAAATTAAAGTTTCTTGATCGGGAATGTGGTGGATCGACTTATATGCGGGGTTTTAAAAAAATCAAATTTTTTTATCAAGAAAGTGGGGGGGGTCGACTTATAGGCGGGATCGACGTATACGTGGGTAAATAAGGTAATTTTCATATATAGTCCGGAATTTATAAAAATTCTTTTTTCAGTCCTGTGAACGAAATTCCGGTTCTACGCAAACCAAATTCTATTCAGATCATGTAACAAGAACCTAGCACATACACACCAAATTTATGTTTAATTAAAATGCACTGTTTGGAAGCTACACCACTCTCAAGTATTTAAGTCTTTAGGGCGTATGTGTTAAGCCTTTTTATTACCAATACTGGTCGTACGAAAGCAGTATTTTGTATACATAAAACACACTTGAACTCAATCGAATAGACCGTATAAGAACTCCTGTGTTCACTCACATTCAAGCACATATACACAGATACATAAATATATCATTAGAAAGACTGCATAAATGAAAAAAGAACTCTCATAAACATGTAAAATAGGCTATCAAACCCTCATAGTCAGATTTTTCATGATAAGAGTAAATTCATGTTATTTGTTCAGATATTAATATTCTCATTTTCCTTGGTAGTCGTTACAGGATTTCCAAACAGCTTTTAAAACGAACTAATGGTGTGAAATACTCGAAAAAAGTTAATAATGCGTCTTCAACAAATGCACTATGAAGTTATATTAATAGCATAAGTGTATGCATCACGGATCTTACAAAAAAAAAAATAGAATAACTGATGTGCAAAACTTTCCTTTAAAAAGTGGAACGAAGCTTTACCCTTTACAGGTGTCTTTACAAAAGTCTTTACGCCTTTTCTTTTATAAAATATTTCAGAACATTTATAGGTTTGTTTGTGCATTGTACAGATTGTAACGTGGCGTTGGAATTCTTCGCAGTAGCTATTACTTTTTTTTTTAAGTTGCTTAAAAGTTGCATGATTTGTTAAAAAATTACCTTTATGGAGATTCAGACCGTTAAGTAGTGCGTAAAAATTCACACCTAACAATCTGGACATACTTATGAAGGTGATATCAACTCAAATGATTTTCATATGAATTATGACTGAAACCCTTAAGGTTAAGAATTATGATTCAAAGGATTATAACTCAGAAAACCATTAAATACGAGAATGGCTAAAGTAAAATCTATTTTTATTTAGAACTATTTTTACAATATTTAAAATGGTTAAAATCGGCACAATTTTCAAGCTATTTATGCAATGAAGGTGGAGATACTAGGGGCATTCAAAAAGTAAGTTACACTTGTGCCTCCACGGATGGCAACATTGCGAAACAAGACCAAAGCTTAATCAGACGATAGTTCCATTTGTGACACAATCTAATTAAACTTAGTATCTTCATTAGTTATGGAATTAATTTTAAACTGAGCTTCTATCTGATAAAACCAAATTTCTGGTTTGTCTACCCAGAAAGGTGGGATTTTGACACTAACCTTCATAGTTTTCGAAGAATTAGCACCATTCGACAGGTTTTCTGAGTCCTCGGTATTAGCCATATCCTTACAAACTCAGGGTCACCAAAAGAAATGTAGCGGTTACTACATCAAAAAATATTAATTAGCTTTAAAAATAAATTTCAACTACATAATTCATCAATAAAGTATTTATTTCGTTAACATATCGCATTTTTTTGTAACCATTGTTGTTCTACACTCTAATCATATATATTTTTGTTGTTGTTGCCATTAGATATTCACATAAATTCATTTAAACAAATATAATTATTTTTTTCCTAGAGGTTACACTACTCACAGACCTGATGTAAAAAAAAAAAAATGGATCAAGAAATTTTATAAAAAGTCTTTTACTTCGATCTGAACTCAAAAAAAAATCTGAATCTGAAACCAAAATATGTTAAAAATATCATTCAAATCTAAAAATAAATCTTTAAATTCCACTTCAAAAATAAATCTATTTACCTATCCTAAAATACTCGATACCTGCATTAGTATATTAAATTACAATTTTATTAAATACGCGCAATATTTACATTAGTAAATTTGTAAGCGTTTTGCATAATGGAATCGGATGAAAAGATGTGAAAGAAAACATACACTATGATTTGGTAAAGGGGCGTTTATGCAGACATACTTACAATATAGTTGAGAAAACTTTGTCAGAGCTTTCAAAAGCTTCATTATTTACTCATTTAAAATTAAAGAGCACAAATTCAAATGATTTCAAAAATCAATAAGAGCACTTTAAGTTTTTTTTAGAACGATAGCTCAGTACGATACTACAAAGTCTCAGTTTCGTTAAGAATTAAGACACACTTTTGTTGAAATGGTTATTTGCATAACAATATGTGTGAAAAGTTCAAATTGTTAAATTATCCGGCTATTAGTTTTAATATTGTTGTAAGTAAAGTAAATTTGTTATTTTTTCATGCAACAATGAATAAATTAGAAAAAGTAAATTCATCTCTCTGTAAATACATGTTGGGAAAGCTGGTGTTTTGATCTCGCACTGGTGCAGCAGGCTGTTAGTTTTCGCTCTGAAGGTTTGTTCCGTCTACATAAACACCAGCAAAGTTAAGCAACGAATGTGGTAGTCTGAAAACTGTTCTTTTACGTAACGATAACATATATGCTGCACTCACAGTTATTCATTCCGTTTACTTAAAGGAGACTTAGGAAAACCTTGAACGCGTGTTGACAAAAACAATTATACAGACCACGCAGAGCAAATACAATATTTTTAATAATGCGACGAAATATAAGTAGCACCATACTTACAAATACACTTCTTGAAATATAAATCCTCATTTTCTATTGCATGTAAAAATTGTTGCGCTTTAGACAAATGCCTTTTTTAAAATCAACAGATTTTCTTTTGTTGTATTTTAGTGTTTTTTTAATAAGAAGCAGACGTAAGAGAAAATCATTTACAAGATTTATTAGCAGCACAGTCATCAATAAAGAATACCTGAAAAACAAACCTATTGTAACTTTTAAGGTTCTCAGAATAATTAATATGGAAAATAGTAGTCATAAATTAACCATATTATTATTTTTTAATCATTTGTTTATATCTTTCACAAACAAGTAATTATACTATCCAGTATAGTCATGTTTTTACCAACAACAATATGCAATCTCATCTAAAAATGATTGGAGTAAAAGTTTAATTCAGTATTATTCGTAGCATAAAATGTAGGTTTTACCAAGCATTCAGCACCCTTGCGTCGTTTTCAAATAATTATTTCCCCTCCAGTAAATTCCATTCAACTGTAGAATAAAACAAATACATATATTTCATGAAATCTGCTGCACTTTGCATATATTAATGGAAGAAAATTTTAGCACTTTTTTGCATTGAAATATTCAATTTATAATTCACTGAAATATTCAATATATAAAAATCTAATGCCGAGATGAGCAGAAAGACATGATTATTTCTTCCTGCTATACACAATTTCATCACTACATTCCACAAGAATATGTATTTGCCTTAAGACTCTATAAACATTCCTGACTCCCGGTTCGCAGTTTTTATTTGTCACAAACAAATAATTTCAGTACTTTTTCCAACGCACTTTCGGTACGACAAATATTGACCTATAGGAGCTCTTCTGTTTGTACTGAATACGGATCGACATAGATCCGATTAGAAAATATTTCAAAACAGAAATGTATCATGTCCTGCTACACAGATTTGGTTTTCCGTTTCAGAAATAGCTACTATGTGATGGAAGGGAAAAAGGAATTGATGGAAATGTACTTTTTTTTCTTTAGTAAAGTTTAGCGTTATATGAAAAGACAAAGCAAACTTATAATTCTTTATTTTATTTGTTCATTGCAAAATACTTTAAAAAAAAATAGAACGTTCTGTGAAACTAAAACATAAAATAATATTTTGTGAGCGAAATAAAATTGATTTATATACAAATATTCTACGCAGTAATTTGGAGTACATGTGTGTATAAATGAAGATTTTTGAGACAGTTTTTATTTTAATTGTTGGGATTAACATAATTCTTGCTATGCCATTATACATATCAATAGCATGAGCTTGACAATTTTTGGAAATATTCTACTTTTACTTACCCAAACCTTAAGGATTTTCACATTATATATCAAAAATGCCTGCACAGGTTGTCCTGTAAATGGTGTTACAAACCCTAAAGGAAGGCAAGGAACATAAAGAGAATTAAAAAAAAAAACTAAGCAATTCAGAGTTACGAGCTTTTCTGCAAGTTTATGTAATTTCTATATAATTTAGAGCTCTACATACCTACTCAATATGTATGGATTCTGGAAGTAAATCATATGTAAACCAATACTAAATATATTTTATGACAATATATATATATATATAAATTAGAAACATCGAATACGCATGTCGAAATTAATGTTATATAAATAATATATATATATATATAATATTCAAGATATTAAAAAATATATTTTATTCCCTTAAAACTGCTAAGTCTGTTAAAATATGCTTATTTTTTACCAAATTTAAAAAAAATTACCATATCATGAATTTTGAATGCTTATTGTAACATACATTAATATAAATTTCATGTTATAAATAATGCTGTCGTTTAATGAAGGCTTCATTTAAAAAAGTAAAATAAATTAATCGAAGACATACCTTTATTCCTTCGAAGTAAACATCTACCTCAAATGCATAGGGGGAAAAGCCTTTAGCAAATCATTAAAACAAGCCATTAAATGTAAAAAAATAAAAACCCATTAATTATTTTTATGCATGAAAAAATCACTAAGCTCTTTTATAAAATCATAAATAATGCATAAAAAATAATGGCACAGTTTTTTTAATTTTGCATGTACATACAAAAAGTTAAGAGATTTAATTTAAACGTTGATTGAACTTTTATTGCTACGTTTAGTTTGGAAAAAAATGACATTTTTTAATGAAAAAATTAACAGGCAATTTTTTGTAAGAGTAAAGAAATGAACTTTCTGTAAAATGCGCAAAATAAAAGAAAAGTTTTTTTTGTTTTGTTTTTAAACGTGAGTTAGAATTACATAAATATTAGAATAAATTGTTACGTTTTGAATTTAAAAAAACGAGATAGGATATATATTACAAATCAAAATGGTAATACATAATCCATTGAAATAAACAATCATAAATTAACATAAATTGTTATGTTTTGAATTAATCAAGCGAGATAGGATGGACATTACAAATCAAAATGGATATTACATAATCTATACTCTCTCTGTAAGCTCAAGTGGTATGCTACAACTAATAAAACTGTTTACTGAGAATTTTCATTTATACAGTTGAATTCGACTTTATTAATGTAAATGAAGAAAATCATTTGTTTAATGTTAAAATTTTGAATAAAAATTATAACTCCGATGAAGAGAATAGAGCTGAAGCAAACCGCATGTATTCGGTACTAAGATACCGATAATCACTCAGACTCGAAGTAACGAATTGTTACTTTTCGGTTGATATCGTTACTACTCGATCCGAAGATGTTTCGGATCGAGCAGCTTCGAACTTCGAATACAGACTGCCAGGCGAGGCGAACTAGAAGGGAAACGGGTTCCAGTAATCGAGTACTAATATCTTCTGTTATTTGTTACTGGGGTTACTGGATATCGGATCGCGGTTTCAAGGGGGAAAATGACTTTCGAGTTTGCATTTCGGATCGACCAGGTTCGAACTTCGAATACAAGACTGCGGGAGGGAGAAAATGAATTTCGGTATTTGAGTAATAGTATGTTCCTTTCCGTTACTAGATACCGGAAGTATTATGGATTCTCGCTGTTGGGAGGGAAAAATCAGTTTCGGTATTTGAGTAGTAGTATGTTCTGGTTGCAATTCGTTTGTGCCGCGCCGAATGGTATCGTTTTGATGAGGTTTGGAAGAATCCGTATGTTTCGTTACAGTTATGGAGATGGAATAGTATCTGCTGCTCTATTGATATGGGTCGTACAATGGGGGGATACGATCCGGTGTATAGTATGTTATTATGCGCAGTTGAACTCTTTTTTTGCGGGGGGGGGGAAGGGGTGTTCTTATAATTGTAGAGGAGCAATACATATAAGAGAAGCATGTTAGTAAGGGGTGCTAATTTCGGGCTTTCTAACATTTTAGTACTAAATAGTGGTGCAATCAGAATTCTTTCTTTCAGGGTGGTTCCGAAGCAGGATTGCGAACTTAACTTTTTCTTTTTTTTTTAGCTAGAATCGAAATGAGTAATAAATAACAAATTATTTAAATACACCTTTTAAAAAAATATTTTTATAAAGTAAACGAATTCACACATTTTTATTATTTAAAATATTATTTGGAACTAAAAAAATATTTAGCATGGAAACCTAAACACATTTTTTAAGTAATTGTTTAAAAATATATAAAAAATTGGGAGCTACCCGGGATTTCTATGCCCACTCCTGCGTAAGCCACTGGTATTAAAATAATTCAATAAAGTTCAGTATGTTTCTAAAATGTCGGCGTTTAGGGGGCCGTCTGCCCTATTTTATGGTACATTTTATTCCATGAACTCATGGAATACGCATAGTCCGGTGCAACCATTCTTTCTGTATGAAAGGAGTGATAATTTTTGTTTAAAGAATGCTCTCATATATGCACCCACAGAAGGGGCTAACCCCTTTCATCCCAAAAGTGCAGAAATAGAACTGGAAATATCTTAAAAATAGATAATTCTCACTGAATTAAACAATTTTAATTTAAAATATGGTAATTTTTAATTTACTTCGAAAAATGATCCAGCAAAAGAAGTTTTTGATATGAAATAAGAACTCACAAATAATAAAGATATTATGCTTGTAGAAACGCAAAGTAGTTGATATATCATACTGAGATCCCCTGCCCTGTGAATTTTATATATGTGGCCCAATCCCTGGATCTCAGTATTCGAGAACCCGCTCCCAGAAAAAACACGAGTCACAAGCTTTCCTTTACACTTTTTATGATAAGAATGAACAGGTTAAACCAGCGTTCAGAATTAAAAAAAGGGGGGGTTGAGAAAAAGAAAAGAATGGCATATGTCTTTGGAAGATTTCTATGTGCACTCTAGTAATTCGGATAATTTAGCATTGTATAAAACCATAAATGTGTATAAAAACAATCTGTAAATCAGAGAAAATAAGCTCTAAATACAACTTTGTACAACTTCGCTAAAAAAAATTCTTTTTGGTTTATGTATGGGCGGCATATACCCATAACAACACTGTCCCGGATGTGTTGTTATGGGGCACTATATAACACCCTATTACCGATTCTATTAGTAGTAACGAAAGTAACGAGTAACGAATACTTAGTAACGAATAGCGAACATCTAAGTAACAAATACATACGGATACTCATTTTGTCGTTACTTTTACAGCACTAGAAGAGAAAAGTAAAATGTTCATTTTATATTATCATTAGATATGTTTTTTTTTTCAATAAGTACCAGACTTTCCCGAAGATATTGAATAAAGAGATTGTTAATTTGCAAAATTTACGATGAATTATATACAATTAAGGATTATTTTCTGAGTTATGATTCGGAAAAAAAATGGCTTAAAATAATGTTTTATATTGCAGGAATACATTTTCAAACGTAATCTTACCTCCTTCATTTGCAATTATTAATTTGAGCTTTTGTAAGACAGTAATTCATTCCTTTGTATAATACTACCCTAAAAATCGATAGTGAAAAATTGCTTAAAATTTGATGGAACTTTAAAGGTATCAATGTCTATGTATATTTACCGTAGAAAGTAAAATGTTCTGGAATAATACAAACGTCATACTGATATAAATGAATGATATGATAAAATGAAATAGCAAGATTTATCTTAAATATACTTTATTAGGATCAATACATAAATTACTCAGAGATATGGCAAAGAGTGAAAATACGATATTCGAGAAAAGAAAAGTATTTGGTGAACTAATTTTGTAGTTCATATAAACGCGCTCCATAACTCAAGTTCTATATCATGTACTTAAATGTGAATACTCACACAAGACCACCAAGATCACTTCGATACTTGTCGATAAGTTTCGACAAAAAAATATATCAACTTCTGAATATAATATTGGTCACTTTAATGCAACCAAACCATAATAATTTCTTCCTGCAGTTTACTCTTAGTAGAAGTCAGAAACTATTTTAGCACCCATTACAGTCCAACGTAATTTCACGGATATTAATCATGCCTGAAAATACTCCTAAAAAATTCCTATTAGAACAAAGGTCAGTTCAAACATTTTATACCAGCAGATAGACTCGCATTAAAAAATTATCTTTGACATATTCGGCATATTTCGAAAATGAAAACCTAGAAATGAGATATTCATTACTAAACCGTAGTTACGAATTTCGCTGTATAACACCTCACATAGCTCTAATGAAATGTGCCATATCCAATATGTTTAAAATGATGCTGAAGACATTTGAGCATACTGATAATAGCGTATGGTCATCGAATGCATCAATTTATACTCAAATCTTGGGGAAATGTTTATCTAGAGTTATTCAGGCTATATTTTTCGGATAGTTATTATTTAGATACAGATATGCTATCCTTTCTGTGAGGACCGTAAGAAAAAGGAATATCTTTCATAAGTCAGTTGCAGACCCTTGACTCTGAGCAAGCTTGCTAAAATATCTCACGTTTTTTGAACTATTACATAATTTTGTACTTCAAATGCAAGAAGTACTTTAAGATGTTGTTTTCAGATGATGAAATATTTTAAGATGTGTTTTAGCAAGCGGTAATAAATCTCCATCAATTATAATAATCCCAGAAAAATTTATTGAGAAATAAATGCCCCGCCAAGTAAGTCACGCATTGGATAATTTTGCGGTTCAAGTGTTTGTTATTAAAAAAACAAGCGAAAATTTATTTCGGATGTCAGAGGGAAAAACCACACACTCAAAAGAATTGGCGTTTAAAAGATAAAGTACGTATTTACCCGCGTATAAGTCGAGAAATTTTGGACCAAAAAAAAGGCTTTAAAGTGGGGGATGGCAAACTTATATGAGTATCCTTTAATTTTATTTCTTTTCTCTTTAATTATAAGTCAAAAATGCCCTTTTAAAAGACACTTATATACACACCAAAACTCTGTACAGTTTGTGGGGCAGTGAGCAATACATACCTCAATTGAGCTTACTACTATGTACCAGACACTAAAGCATTTTAAATACCGTATTTACTCGCGTATAAGTCGAGAAATTTTGCACAAATAAAGAGGATTTAAAGTTGGGGGGTCGACTTATACGAGGGTCCTTAATTTTTATTTTTTATTTTTTAATCAGAAGTCATTAATGCCCTTTTATAAGACAAATGTTCTCTTCCTGCATTTCATAACACAATGACTTCTTTTCAGGTTGATTTTCTTACCAGGAAGAATGTAGCGATGAAAAGAGTGAAAATGTGTATCATGTTGTTGTTGTGGGGCTCTATGCCGAAGGGTAGTGTGCCCCCCCGTGGAGGTCTTTCTAAGGGATCCTAACCCAATACGTGTATCATGATTAGCCGATCACGACGAAGGAATTTAGTGAATTGTTTGACGAGTCCGATGATGAATCGAATCTTGAACCAGTTTAACTTTCTATATTAGTACTTTAGCATATCACACTATCAGTAGTGTCACATTATTATTATTCATTATTATCAGTTTAATTTTATATACTATTTTTGTATATTATTATTTTTATTATTGTATATTTAGTACTCTCTTTTTTTTCAGATGATTTTCAATAAAGGTATTTAAAAAAAATAAAACTTACTTGATCGGGAAAGTGATGGGTTGACTTGTACGCGGGATCGAAGTATACGCTGGTAAATGCGGTAATTAAACTTTGTAAAATAACACACATCTTATGCGTGTTATTTTACACAGCTTTGATCACACAGCTTCCTTTAGTCAACTAAAGCATGAACACACGATTCTCCAGACGGTTCTCTTAATGAGGAGGGTAAGGTACAGGAAATTCTTAAAATAAAGAATAGACCCCTGATCAGAGTTGCCGGATTGGATTTTTTACATAAGTTTTTAAATCAAAACATAAATGACTAGAATTTTTTTTAGATTTCGTCTCACAAGCTGTGTGGTAGTGAAAGATAAAGATGTAACAGTTAAAAAAACTTTTAGAAAATATTCCTATAGAAGAAATGTCATGCAAAATGCAGCATGCGCCGGAGAATTTTACCATGTAAATTTTTTTATTTTGCTCAAAAGACAACATTATTCTCTAACAATTGAATCATTTTCTCGAACAACAAATAAAACTTAATGAGCCAGAGCTCTGCTACATTTCACTCCCAACCAACATCTATCCGTGAATTGTTGAGAAGATACCTCCCTGTCGGTTCTCGCAGTGGAGGCAGTAAGGGAAAGCAGGGTCTTAAAACCCTGTACATCCTTGAATGTGCGAATGTGTGTTCGATTGTCATTTATTTAAATTTATGTGGTTTTTGAGCTGGCGAAAAAAGAACTGTAATAATTTGACAGCATTTGGGATATATTTTTATAATCTGTATTAAAGAAAAATATAAAATCTGTATCAGTTTCTAAACTTACAAAAAAATTCTCAAAAACGTAATACTCAGCAAATTGCATTATTGTCGGAGAATTACTTATGTAAATGTTTCGCATTTCGTTCAAAATAACATATCTTTCGGACTCTTTGGAGAATTTACCGCTCAGTAAAACAATATTCCACTCCTAACCAATATCCATTGGGAACTGAAGCAAGGATGCCTCTCTGACTGTCTTTTAGAGAGGGGCGTAAGGCAAAGGAATGTATTAAAGTACTCTGGAACACTCTTGACTGACTGCACGCGGGTTGCGTTTCCGCTTTTGAAAAAAAAATGTGATTTTTTAAGCTGGTACATTTTTTTTAAAATAATAAAAAAACCTTCCAGCATTTGAACGGATTTAAGATGCTTTTCACTAGCTGCAGTGTAACATACGATAAACCTGTATCAGTTACAAAACTTAAAATATGAACATGAAATATTCTAGAGAAAGGTATGGCCTGAAAGAAAATGCATCATACGTTGGAGAATTACAATGAAAAGATTTGCCAATGCAAGAGCCAATGCAAAGATTTCGAACAACATAACGTCTTACAGCCAGTATTAGATTGTTGACTCCGTATATATATATAATAATTAAAACAGGACGACATGGAAATTTTAACATTTCTTCTCACAAGCTGTATTACAGCAAAAGGCAAACTTATATGAGTTTGGAAGCTTTGGAAAAAATCCTTGAAAAAGGAAAGACTTGTAAAATGCATTATGGATAGGCAAATTATCTAGTGCAAGTATTTCCAGAAATAGAACATTTATTTAGAAAAATAAATGTATTGCAAAGTATATCATGCATTGAAGAGTTTTTTAAGTTTGTTATTTCGGACAACAGAACATTTATTGCGTACACAAAAAAAAATATCGTTAAAAATGTTTGAAAGGGTTGATCGTTTCTAAAATAGTATACTTTTTCTTCTACCGTCCGCTTTTAAAATCAGACATCACCTACACAAAAAAATTACCGTTAAAAATGTTTGAAAGGGTTGATCGTTTCAAAAATAGTATACTTTTTCTTCTACCGTCCGCTTTTAAAATCAGACATCACCTAAACTCACGAAAAACTAGTATGGCTCAACGTTTTAAAATAAGTTAACCGTTACGCTTTTATGAATTCTTCGAACTTAGACCAGTATTACTATGCTTGTGAGAAAACACACTGATACATTAAGTGTGCATGTGAATTTAAAACTGTGAAAGTGCTTTTAAAAGTATTCTAACCTTTCCAGTGTTTTTTCTCTAGATTTGCAGAGAAGTACTGTTCACATACTAGAAAGTTCACATAATGTTTAAGCAAAATACACTGAGAGCATTTTAAATTATAAATGTCAATGTTTTCTTTAAATTTAATATATTATGCCGTGATGAAAATAAATAAATAAATAAATAAAAATAATGTTATATATAATGTTCAGAGCGTTTGCCGAGTGCCTCAGTAAAAAATACTGCGAATATTGCTTAATTTGTAATTACATGAAGTTTAGTTGAATCATAAATTTTAATATTGATTTTTATAATATATTTCCATTCGCGAGTAGTAAATAATATTTATGAAATTTTGTAACTGACAGAGAAACAGACAAAAAGAAGGATACAAAAAGTCATAAAATATTTTCATATGTGTAGAAAAGTCCCCAATTTTTGACATTAATGATACAGACTGTACTAAATGAAGATATTTCAAATCCATTACCAATTTAAATCCACAAATTTAGAGAACGTTTTCATAGAAATGATAATAAAAATTAATAATAAAAACATGAGAAATTAACGTAAATGTATTTAAAGAGTATTGCTCTTTTGTGTGATTTTTAGGGTAGTTAGGACAAAAACTAGTCTTCTGAGTTCTCTTGAAAGCCATTATTTTAAATAGTTGGACTGGGACACACTAGCCGTTTTAAAAGGGCTAGTCTATTCTTCAATTCAACATTCCTTAAAAATACAGTCTTGGTTTACAAATCATTAAGCAGTGCTTTACAAAATATACTATTAGCCTGTATCCTACGTTGGAGAATAGATTTAAATTCTAGTAAAGCTTTATTTTATGGGCAAGGATATCAGCATCATCAATTCAAGGACACAGCATCATCAGCATCATTCATTTATGGGCAAGGATTTCAGCATCATTCATCAGCATCATCAGCATCATTCATCAGGATCATCAGCATCATCTGACATCAGCATCATGGGCAAGGATATCAGCACAATTTCATTCAAGGATATCAGCATCATCAGCACCATTTCATTTGCAAGGATTTGAGCATCATCAGCATCATATCAGCATCAATCAGCATCAGCATCATTCATCAATTCAAACTGGCACGAAAGATTTTAGCACGAAAGGCAATTTTATCTCAAGAAGAGTGAAAAGAGTGCTGTTTTATCTAAAATCCTCCTAATGGCCTCATAACGACTCCATGTCCTCCATATTTAACAACGATTGAAGTAATGAAGTGGCTTTTTTTGTAAGCCTCAGTCGAGGAAAGTCTGAGTTTGTTTGTTAGTCATTTTGGATTGAAGAAATGTATGATGAGATACGAGAACCTGTATTGACTCTTACAGAAGTATTGCTGCAACATGGACAATACTGGCAGCAGATATTTTACGTGGACCCACTCCTTTAAGCGTACACGATCTTACAAAAGATAAGTCCAGATAAATGGACTGTCACCCACTTATGTGCTGTGAGGTCAGCAATACTTCAATTTTGGTTTTCTTATGGTAACTGTGCTTTAATCCACTGCGGGATGGAGTTAAAAAAATCGAAAGTTGTATTTTACCGTTTTGATAGGTAACAATCTATAAATATCTTCACGTCTTGAAAAGACAATACTTTCCATTTTGTGTGGTCATGAGGTTTCAAGACTAACATATTATTTTTTCGAGAGAGAATCCATACAGAACTTACAGTTATATGAATAATTCTTTAAATAAAATGAACAAAAGTCTTATTCTTATCGCGTAACAATCATCTAACAAGTATGATAATAATATTGATATAGATATTTAATCATCTGGACAAGTAATCGCTTAAGAATTAACAAAATCGAATATTCCCATGCAAACTTAATGTGAACCGTATCTTAAGTATGCGAGTTATTAAGAAAAGTTCCAATTCCACTTCACGGTTTTAATACTCTTTGTCTTGTAAATTTAACACTTTCTTTTTCACTTACATTTAGGTACACTAGAAGATCTAATTTTCTAAGTCAACTTTATTGTTCCGTACAAAGAAAAAAAAAGGCGAAACCTAAAAATTTCCTGAAAACTGTTCTTAAGAGGATAAAATGGCCCTTGATTAGCAGTTTCTAAATAACAGAAGCGTAAAAAGGAAGAAAAACTAGTTCCGTGATTTTTATGGATCAATAAATTAAAGAAGCTGTGAAATCTCTTGGGAAGAGAACTAAAAGAGTTAAAAATTTTTCAGGCGATATTTTATGCCACCCTGGAGAAAAGTACTTACTGGTATGGAATGGAGCGTTGGAACTTGTTTTCGAGATAATTTGTTGGATGTTCACTTCTTATTACCACGGTGATATTTTTCAGAATTTACTTGCATGGTTAAGGAGAAAATAATTCTGAGAAGATTAGATTATGTTGTGTAAAAATAGTAAAAATAATAAAAATACTACTTGTAACTTTTGTGCAGTAAGAAGAGCGATAATCGGTTTATGTAATTTTTGAAACAGAAACAGAATTTTAGAAAGAAATGTTGGGCTTTAAATGTATTTAAATTGAAATAGTGGGAGGGATAAGAATTTTTAATTGTTTGTGATATTAGATTTTTTTGGATATTCATAAGAGTTACGGATTTATGGGCAGTTACAGAAAAATAGCATAGTTATTGTAATTTAGCTGTTTATATTTTATTTAAGAACTCTTAACATGAATAACATCTGCTCAAAACTAAATTTATATTTTGGGAAATTTAAAACTCGATAATACTTGAAACGAAAACCCTTTTTAAAGTAATGTTCTTTTCTCAGAATTTCTTTAGCATGCTTCGAAGAAATTACAGAACATTTGCCGCATTTTTAAAATTAATGAAAAATTTTAATTCCAATTCCAAGAGTAAGTGATATAAATATTTTGTATAAAATAATAATTTATTGAAAAATTCATTACAAGCCATTGTATACTTGATTGCGAAAATACGTGTAGGATGAGCATAATATGCGTAAGGTATTTTTATATATATCGTAAAGTTTGAGTACTTCTTTTATTCCATAAATTACATTAAAATGCGCATCTTTGCAACAAAGAAACTCTTTTATTTGCCATTTATACAAACAATGCCTTCCATTTAAACTCTTCCCCTTGTTCCAGGAATGAAACGTTCAATGAATGCAGAGTAGTGTGGATCGAAAAAAATTTTTTTTCGAAATCTTTATCTCCTGAGGTCTCAAAAGTTGTAAATTGATATAATTAAGAGATGTGTAAAATTTGAATGTTCTACGAAAACGTCTTGGAGTTGCGCATCAAGCTTGAAAATTAGGAATTTTTGGAAAATATGACTGTTTTAAAAAATCAACCAAAAAATTCTTTTCCGAATCATTAGGGTCTTGAGGTTTAAGAAGTTGTATATTGTTATGAATAAGACGTATGCAAAATCTGAAAAGACTGTGACAATTTCTAGGAGTTGCACATCGAGCTTGAAATCTATAAATATCTGAAAAATATACGTTTTTTGACAAAGATATGTAGAAAGCAAAAATTATATTTTTGTTTAATGAATAATGTAAAGCCCGGCGTCAAATCAAACTGTGGCATTTTATGCCAAGTGTAATAATCTAGATCGTTAGAAACCATCATTTGATAGATGGATAGACAGCAAATTTCGGAATGGGTGTTTGCTATGGTGTGAAGTTGGCAAATACAACATAAAAGATTTAGTTAGATTAGAGAACTGCATGTCTAGATTTCGGATGACGCCTTTGTTCTTTCCAGAATTTCATGATTCGGCACCACCGCCAATGCATATGAGGGTCCCAAGATCAATGGATTTCGTGTCAAACTCTCCCGAATTTCCAGTGAAATTCTTAAAATCAGATCGTGACATATGGCCAAAGTATGTTGAACCTGGTTCCAGTATCAGCGAAATGTGTTCTTTGTGACAAACACTTGGGTGTAAATTGCCGTCAACAAATTGTTCTGGTTTTGTTCTACCTCTTATCAAAACACAATCCAAAGAAAAATTTAAAGCCTTCTTCCGTTTCTTTCACTGCGAGTCATTTCAGCCTTCCTCTAACTTTACATGGGTTTAGAATCAGTTGAGAAGGTTTCTCTCCATCTGCATTCATTCCGATTTCTAGGTTGTAAAATAAAGTTAATACCAAAGTTTCTGCTGCCCAGTCCGTAATAACTTTGTGTCACAGATTTGTGAAAACACTGAAATTTTTATTCTAACTTGGTCATTTGTGATCGCATCTCCCAAAGTGGCGGTAGATAGGCATTCAGCGTTTTCTTCAGTCTTTCGTACTTCCCTTTCCTTATTTTCGCTCTCCAAATCAGTGACTAAAGTTGAAGACATACACTGGATTTTGGAACTTTAACCTTTTTCTCCACCAATCTCGAAATTTCTCTTTCCAACTTTTCAAATTTTCTCTCATTTTCCATAAACTTCTCTTTACAGTTCCATCGATTGTCACAAATCTAATTCCCCTCTGGTCTGCTAATGACTCCCGTACTGTGCGAGCTATGTGAGGCTCTGAGCAACACGTGCTCCGGGAAAAGTCAGTACATTTGTAAGTGCGATATTCAATAGCTCGATAAGGGAGAGTTTTTCCCACTTTCTTCATAAACAATTCCTTATGTCCCTCTCTAACATACGAGTTATTTAGCTGTTGAACTTGATCATGACCTTTTCTAACTATCGCTTGAATTCCTGGGATTGACTTCGAAGGAATCAATCCTGGAATTGATTCCCGGGAATACTGGCCTTGATCCAAATTTCCTGTATTTTGATCGCCACAACTAAGGTTATTTCTCCTTATGGGGATCCTGCCCTTTATTCAGAATTTTTTCTTCGTAAGTACAAAAGAGTAATATAGAAGTACGAGTATGTCTTCTTGGTTGGTAACTTGGTACAAGGTAATTTTTCCGATATTCCCAGCTCTTATAAGAAGACCGATTTTGTTCCGTGACTTATTGGAAGTCAGATCATATGCAGTACTGTCAGATCTGCTATTCAGAATCGTAGCAGTGCAAGGCAGCCACCTTTTAGCTTTTTTGAGAGTAAACTGAAAGCACCATCCATCTGAAACATTAAATTAAATGCCTGTAACAATGTATCATTTATTTTTAATGGAATCAACAAGTATCATTTATTTTTAATGGAATATCTCGTGCCTGGTTTAACCGAACGCATGTGCATTGCCATCACTCGGCAGGCAAACCAGCGCTAGTTGTCTAGATCACAGTTTGCGTACTGTGCCCATGACGAAAACGACAGCATAACATAACGTGTGCATCGCATCAAACTATTCGTAAAGCTGTTTTTTGTGATTTCCTGAGCTTTTCTAAACATTTTTTAACATATAGAACGACCAAATTAATTTTAACAAATAAAGTTTGCTTTCTACATAAATTTTTCAAAAAACGCATAATTTTCAGATAGTTATAGATTTTAAGCTCGATGTGAAATCCCTAGAAATTGTCGTAGCCCCTCCAGATTTTGCATACGCGTTATTCATAACAATATTCAACTCCCAAAACCACGAAAGCCAAACAATTCGAAAAAGAATTTTTTTGGTCGATTTTTAAAAAAAGTCATATTTTTCAAAACTTTCTAGATTTCAAGCTCCGTGCGCAACCCCATGACGTTGTCGTAGAACATTCAAATTTTACTCACGTCTTATTCATATCAATATACAACTTTTGACACCTCAGGAGATAAAGATTTCGAGAAAAAGTTTTTTTCGATCCACCCTAATATATATATATATATATATATAATACATAGAAAATTAAATAGAAAACACCCCCCAAGCCAGTCATTGTTAATACAACAAAAAAAATTACAAAAAAATGTAAAATGCATTGTCCTCTTCAGAGGGGGAAATGCACAATAGTACACTATAGGTTTCGAACTCACAGCCTGAGATTTTGCCAAGGTATTGTATTGTATTCAAGACTGAAGTTTGGAATACAATACCTTGGCAATACAATACCTTGGAACAATACAATACCTTGGCAAAATCTCAGGCTGTGAGTTCGAAACCTATGGTGTACTATTGTGCATTTCCCCCTCTGAAGAGGACAATGCATTTTACATTTTTTTGTAATTTTTTTGTTGTATTAACAATGACTGGCTTGGGGGGTGTTTTCTATTTAATTTTCTATGTATTATTAAACGCATGTTTTCTTTTAAGCTGCTTTTTTTAAGCGCTGGATAGCATGTGAGACAGCTATAATTTTGTTGTAATTTTAAATAATATGTAACTATATATATATATATATATATATATATATATATATATATATATATATATATATATATATATATATATATATATATACATATATATATATATATATATATATATACATATATATATATATATATATATATACACATATATATATATATATATATATATATATATATATATATATATATATATATATATATATATATATATATATATATATATATAATGCACAGCCAAAAGTAATACGTCTCTATTAAACCGTTAAGTTTTTATTTGCCGAGGATAAAAATTATAGGAAATTCTTGAGATGGAATATGAAAAGTGGTTCTACAATTCACGAAAACTTTTAAACAAGCATTTATTTTTGGAAGCACTAAGGAACACACATACATTATGATAATAAAAAAAAAGATATAGTCTTATAACTTACTATAGTCATGAATGACTATAGTAAGTTATAAGACTATATCTTTCAAAATTATGACGATTGACAATATTATTCTAAAATAAACTTACTGTTAAAAATTCTTTAGAGATTATTTCGCATAACATCAGAATTATCTTTAATCATAGACAATTAATATAGATCTTGATTAAGTTCCTGGATTTTATATATATATATATATATATATATATATATTTGGAGCAAGTATCTTTGTTGTTTCAGCTAGCTGATTCGAAAATATGTTTGATGAGCATTTTCTAATGATTGTAATAATTTATTTTTAAAATATTGTTTTGTACCCTTTAAAAGACTATTCTTCGCTATTATTTTCAGTAAGCGTAGGTTTATTGAAAAAAAAATGATTTTGGCAAATTAATTTTCTTTCGGTTTATTTTTTGATAACGTATAATAAAAGATCAGTACATAAATAACAAGAATCAATGCTTTGACAGGTTCAACATTATTTTTACTGTTTCAATCAAACTGCACACATTTGGTACATTCTTAAAATATAATAATTTCCATAGCTATGCCCGTAAATAAGAAAGTTTCGCTTTTTGTAAGGATAAATACATACATTCAGTAAGCTTACACTTTTTTATACATTGATGATTAAAATTTCAAGAAGCATAAACTCAATTCATCGTATTTGAATTAATTTGAAAAATATAATATTGATTTATCGAAAAGAGAAAGAAAGAGTAAAAAGATAAATTTCTTTTTAAAGTTAGTAAACAAGACGAAATAAACATTCGATCTCTAAATAACTGATTGCCCGTCCTATGTATATTAACCCTACCTACCTTCTAATGCCGAGAAAAAAAATAAAACTATATTATGTGTCAAAAATTATTATCAACTTAATTTCATCTATTAAGTCAACACGTTATTAATCAAATTTATTCATTGAAAAAAATATCGGATTTCTTTTGGGAATGCGCGAATGAATGAACCTAATTTACTGAACAAACACCTCTATGAATGACCGCTTGAAACAAAGAAATGTTACTGAATTTATACTATGTGATGAAGCAAATAATCTTTATATTATGGTAGGAGCTTATAAAGGTTCAGCCATTTGTGAAATAAAAAGTAGTTTGGGATATTTATAGGGATTTTGCTCTCAAACTGATAGATGAGGCAATAAATTAGATTCACTTGAATGGAAGTATTTAGGATCTTTAATCTTTTCATTTTTGAAAATTTTTGAAATGTATGAATATGTTGATAACATTCTAATATTTCTGTGAATTTAAAACTAGGACGAAGTTTCCCAGTTTGAGTTAAAAATTTTATTGTGGATTGGAGTACCATATTCAATGTTTGACCACTAAAATTAAATGTTCATTTTTAAAAAATTAAACAGTATTGGTGTAGATTAAGGCGCGATTCGATGACGTCAATCGTTATGATTACGAGTGGCTCCTTTTGTGTGTCTTATTGCAATTGCGAGCGTTTAAACAGTTGATTCAAGTTACTTTTACATTGCCAATTTGTAAAATCAGAAATTTGTTGGACGAGTCAAAGATTCGAGCGGCATTTTTAATTTCTGTTTAACAATTAAAGGCAAGCACTTTACCAAATCAGGCAGGTTTGGATAGTTGAAACTTTTGATTTTGTTGAAATTTTCAGAATATGAATTTTATGTTAAACTCTTTTTAGACATAAAAACTCATGGTTGTCTCTTGGCACAAAAGCCAGGAATCATTCAAAATTCTACGAAAGTGGGCTTTTTTCTGAAAAATTGACGAACAAAGTGAACCACAGAAGTGTGCATTTTAGAGAATACTTAAAACATTATATGTGTATTTAACTTTTGGAGTGCAAAAATATTTGATCTTAAGGTCTGCAGAAAACACAAAGTTCATGATTTTCATGGTCGTTGACTTGTGCCAAGAATGATCAAGGATGAAACTAGCTTTAAAGTAAGAAAGCCCAAAGTATAGAAGACACACATTCAATTCTCACATTTATGGTAAACATTAGAAGTTTTACACATTGCGCTGGATTTGTGTTTTGCGGCACTTGCTGGAAAAAAGATGATTTCTTTTGTTTTTATTGTTAAGACTTTTGTATGTAAAAATACTGTACTAAAATTTCTTAAACCAAATAATACACAACTGCAATAAATTGAACATTGAGTACTGCAAGTACTCATTATATGAAAATATCGCCTTTTTTAAATACCTGAAATGAAAGATCGTTTATGGAATGGAACAAGAAAGCAATGACATCGGTTATTGAGGGGGGGGGGGAGAAGCGGTTTTTCAAGCTCTACTGCCTTTTAACCATACAGAAGGAAAACATCCAGAAAGGAAGGAAAATATACTTACAGGTAAAGAAAGATGGTCTAAGGAACTTAACTGGAAAGTATTGTTAAAACACTCTTTTTTCAAGCTTTACTGCATTTTAACACCCGAGGCAGAGAAAGCAGTTTTACAGGCAATGAAAGATCATTTATGGAAAAAACACGGAATCATTCACATCGGTTGTTAGGGCATAATACAATTCGTTAAGGTTGAACTCTCCAGACAATGTACAGAATTTAAAGGGGAAAGAAACCTGTATGGAACAAAACATGGAAATATTGCGATCAGTTTCTGGGTAAGGGGGCGGAATGAACTTATTCAAGCTTTACTGCGTTTTAACAGTTCCGGCCGAGAAAGGAGTTTTACAGGCAATGAGAGATCATCTATGGGAAGAAACACGAAATTATTCATATTGGTAGGGATGAATACAGTTCGTTAAGGTTTAACTCTCCAGACAATGTACAGAATATACAGGCAATAAAAAAAAATTTACGGAACAAAATATGGAAATATTGCGATCGATTGCTGGGGTCAGGGGGCAGTATGAACTTGTTCAAGCTTTGATACGCTTTGATACTCTAGACAGAGAAAGGAGTTTTGCATGCAACGAAAGATCATTTATGGAAAGAAACACGGGATCATTCATATTGGTTGTTAGGGTTGAACACAGCTCGTTAAGGTTTAACTCTCCAGAAAATACAGTCCCCCAAAAATATATGGAACAAAATATGGAAAGATCATTTATGGAAAGAAAGACGAAATCATTCATATCGGTTCTTAGAACTAAATACAGCTCGTTAAGGTTCGCTTTGTTTTAACTCCTCCAACAATGAAATTTTAAAGGTAATTAAAAAAACATGTATGGAACTAAACATGGAAGTAGTGCGATTGGTTGCTGGGGTAAAGGGACGGTTCAAGCTTTACAAAATTGTAACACTCCAGGCAGGTAAAGGTGTTTTACAGGCAATGATTAATTTATGAATGAATCTCGAAATCTTTTATATGAATACTTCGAGAGGCAGGAGGCCGTTGTAGAACTTCACGGGACCATACTAATCGACACAGACAAAAGGGTTTTAGAGGCAATTAAAGATCGTTTATGAAATAGAGCACGTAAATAATAGCAATCGATTGTTGGGCTAATTGGAGTTTCAAGTTTCACTAGAAATTAACTCAACAGCCACAGAAATGAGATTTAAAATTAATGAATCAGTCGCTGAGATCAGTAAGGGTTACAATTAGATTGAAGACCTTGAAATACTAGATTAATAGCAGGCGTGCTTTGTTAACCATTTAAACCAGGCTTCCAAAATAATCTTTATATCGACCAACTTCGTTCCTTGCAAAGAACCGAAAGGTACTCACAAGGAACCGAAAGGTACTCATAAGGAACCGAAAGGTTCCTTGCAAGGTAGTCACATGACGGACCAACTCTCAATAATGTTACAAAAGTAAGTAGACAGTTTAAAACCTGTTAGACATCGGAAACTGTGCACACTTGCTCCGGTTACACTTGAGCCAGAGATTCTTCGAACTACTATTGGGATTCTTCGAACGATCTTCAAATTCTTAAGAGAGGAAAAGTTTACTCACAACAGTTCTAGCAATGGTATCCGTAAGAGAAGTAAACAGGTCAAGGTTGACTTTTACCTTTCTCTGGCATTTTTAGAAGAGCCAAAACTACACATTGTGTCCTATTTTTTGAATTCTATTGAATTAAATGCTCCCTAATTTTCGCTTTATACGTTTCATCCTTAAAAACATTTCACGCACCAATAAATCGTAGTCACATTTAATGAAAGAAATAATTCAAAGTCAAATAGCTACATGCAACTTATTACGTAAAGTAAATTACCATTTATGTTCTAGACTAAAAAAATGAAGATATTTAATTCATGAAAAGAACATCTCTTTGAAAAACGGATTAAGCCAAATGGAAATAGGCGCAAAGTTGCTCAATAGAAAACATCCTTCCGATAGAAACTAAGAAGAAATAGTTGCAAAAATTATTCTGTCCTTTCACAGGGTAAATTAAATGATTTACTACGATTTGTTTTTGAAAAGATAAAACACATCCCAGCTTATACATTTTTTTTTCTTTCGTTTTACTGCAATCTTTTCATTAAAGGCTTTTGAATTTATTTTTTTGGATTATGGTATGTTGGATATTCTTTAAGTTTATCATTTTATTTTTCGCTTTATCTGTTCTGGAATGCCCTGTTTTTATTTCAGATTAATGGATCGCACATAAAAGTTCTTACCTCTTTTTTATCGTTCTTGAACGATGAGTCAATAAATATTTTAAAGAACTAAAAGTACGTGAAAAGATGGTTATATTGCCGAATTTTTCTTCCGCTAAGTTCCTAATTCTGTTTTTGAAAAGAAAGAAAAGATGAATAGTATTCTGTATAAAACATAAACTACGATATTTTAATCTAAAATATTTTCTAAGCTTTTTTGTCTCAATAAATTTCGCGTTGGAATTATGACCTAGCGTTCCGTTTTAGGGAAGCTTATTGTTAAATATTATCTATTTCGGCAACAAAATCGCACAAGCAATGTTCAATGTGCGTACTGTTATTTCGAATACAATGTTTTTGATTTCCGTTGAAGGATTATGGGTGCAAGCGTTTCACATGTATAAATATGTTTCTTAGCAAATGGTATGGATTATACTTGCGAATAATGTCAGAAATTTATCTACTGTAGCAATTATGAACAGAAATCCGATAAATAATTGCAACAACTTGATACTTATTTATTAACTTATCAAAACATTGAAAGATACTTATCAAAACATTGATTGCATAACGACAAAGATTTTTTAAAAAATGTCAATTATGAGTGTGACTGCTTACTAAACTCATTATTACTTTATATAAGAATGAATTATACGAATTTTTGGTCCAGAGTTCGTAATTCATTAATCTATAAGCTTTGAAGTAGGATTGCTATTTTTAAGTTCACTCGGATGAAAAGATCAAAGATTCAACTAGTATAAAAGCAAATCTATATTTTTTTATTAGAGAGTAAAATATTAAAACATTCTAATAACTATCCAAACAATTATAATCATATATAAATTGACCGAATTTCATTGTCATCATTGGTGTTATTGACATGTCGATAAAGATTTTGTTTAGAGTTTTTTTTTTCATTCGATGAGCAATTCCTTAAAACGAAGTTAAATGCTCGCGATTTTTATATAAAAACATAAAAATAACAGACTTACAAGAATGCATTACGTATACTTAATCAACAAGAGTTTTACGCTAATACCTTGGGATATCTATTCTAGAACTCAAAGAACACTGAAAATTCCTAGAAAGTTTGCATTTAAATATTAAACAAAAGTTTGATAATACTAATAATGAAATTTACTCATGATCCCGTGGAAAATCGCTAAAAACGTACTGTAACTATAATTCAGTACATCTATAAAATAAATCTGAAATATGTCTACAGCGTAACAATTAGAGTCTTTTTCAATCTATGAAAATTATATGACACTTGTTTTAGGGTTGATGCTATTTCTTATAAATAATTGCATTTTTATACTGGCAGACATTTGAAATGTAAGTACGTTGCAATTATGTAAAACATCCACAAATTACGAAAGGTAATATGTTTTACAGTATATTTGATACTCTGAATATTAAATATGTATAAAAGCAAACGTTTTTAAATGCATCCCATATATTCTTGGTATGCAAAAATAAGATGTGGCCTGAAAAAAGATTTTTTAACTGTATGTATAAATGTTATTTCCTATATTGTTAGCATGTAAGAAATTCATATTATTTACAGTATGTTAAATATTAAATAAATAACTGGTTAAATATATTGAAACAAAATTGCATAAACCTGTATTTGTATCTTGAAAAATATTATTATTCTGCATGAATTTTAACATTTCGGGGCACCGTCTACCAAACTACTTTTTACTTATTTGTACTAATATTGGAGCTTATGAATTTTATGCTTTGAAGCTCTTTTTCCGTCATTCTTTTGCACAGCCATATTTAGATCATTCCAGATGTACAGCAAATAAAAAAAATATTTATAAATGAAGATTTAAGATACTTTTCCTGACTCAAGATTTTGCTCGTTTTAATTCATAATTTTTAAATTTCTGAGCTTTTTCTAAGACTAGTTCATGCTTTTCAGGATTTTCTTGACTACTGGCAGCCCTTCATATGCGGAAAAAACCAAACATCATGGACTAATTGCGTGACTGTTATCCATACCCACATTTCTATGAAAACCTAGAATATATTCTTTGGCGGAAGGTTTAACTGTCTACATTTTAAATGCCAAACTAAAATATCTATTATTTAGTGAACAAGACAGGGTGCTATTAATTTTTCGAAATATGTGACGCTTTAAAATTTCAGAATATATTTAAGAATTATATTGTTATCAGGCTAAAGAATTCAATTACATAATTTTATCTGACAGACACAAGGTCTAGATATAGATTATTATATAATTTTTACAAAAATAGAGTAAGGAAGGAAAATAGTTCCCAAATATTCACCCTGGTGCACTGTGCAACAGAATCAGACAAGTGAAACAAACATGACGGACGCATGGATAATGGTGCACTTTTCTACAAACTGAAGCAAGAAAAATAAGTAATTTATTAACTTCAATCATGATGTTTTTTCCTAAAAAAAATGAAGCAAGAAAAAGAAGTAAGGGACAACATGAATTATGATGAAGTTTCCAACATGATGGAACAATAAATACAAATAGGGCTAACACTTGGGTTATAATGCACTGTTTATCATAATTAAGCAAGAAAGACAAGCAGAACAAGCTAATAGGGATCATAATATACACCTTTACTATATATTGCTTGAATACACATTTAAAATTTCAAAGGGTTCATATGTTGAATTACATAAAATTCCGTTGATATCGTTATTACTTAACATTGACGAAAATTCGAACTATGATAATACATTAGTCGTCATCAATGCTTCTTAATAATATTATATTATACTGTAAACGCCTATGAATATTCACAAACAGCCACTACATTAATGTACAGAAATTAAAAAAAATATCAGCGACTAAATTGAAGCGAACTTTTATATGCATTATGAGATAATGTGGTTAAAATCTGATTACAATAACCAGAAGCCGTTGCACAACCTAGAGCATTGAAAGCTGACATCTGTGCGCTAGTAATTAATTACGCATTTTAATTATGCGTTAATGCGTATAAAAAGAAAAACAGCTTTCGTTTATGTCCTTCTAAATTCGGAAATTAATCGAGTGTGAAAGAAATGTTAATTACTCAATGCAGAAGACGGTGTTTCGAAAGTGAAACTAACAGCGTGATTAAGCTCTCACCACTACATTGACTTCATAAATAATTCCGATGGTCCTTGTTCGTGAAATATTCAGTAGATTCCTTTCCATAAATGAATAAACACAAAATATATACTTGGGATGCTGTATGAAGATAGAAATAGGTACTCTTGAAATGGGGACGAGTACAATGTTTACGCCTTATAAAGTTTGTAAAGCACTAATTATCTCAAACTATAAGAAATGAAAATGCGTTGCGTTTAAAATTATTTTGCATTTAACTCAAGAAATATAATTCAAGTTTCATAATTGTTCTGGAGTGTAGTATGAAGTTTTATATAAGGGGCAAATTAAATAAATTGCGAAAACTTTTCATTAAACTAATAAATTATTCAAATTTAATTGTTTGAATAAAAAAAGGAAAAATATTCACTCATGGTAGAAAATATATAATTTAAAAAAAAGAAAGCAAATTGACTCAAACTTATGGCTCAGCTTGAGTATTTGCCGAAATTGGCGACATTTTGATTCTTTGACGAATTACGAACATCCATAACTGGCAATCATTTTAATATTAACCCATTTATGCCTAGCGTCCCTTTTTAGGGACGGGATTTTCGCTATCAGTCGAAAACGTTATTTATTTTTCCTAGCCTTTATTAGCGAGTACTGAACCTCAATTCCACAAAATATTTTAATATGGCCAAGTGGGATGTTGATATTTCATGTTTTATACGTAAGGATTTTAAATGAAATCATCCCTTGTTCAAACAGTTGACATCAGAAATCTATCAATTACTGCTGGTGTTAGCAAAAAATCGAAGAAAGTCGCAAAAAAATATCCAGGCACGAATGGATTAAAGCTTGTTATTTAAACAGTGAGCATAATCTTTGGCAAATCGGCGTATAGTACCGCGAAATATTTTATCTCTTCCTGTACGGGAAATATCCAAGTTGTACCTTAATTAAATTAACGACATCCCACCGTTTAGTCAGATTTACCAATATCCTAAACATTTTTGCATGAGTATTAAGAATTGAAGAGTTTATTTAGCCATTGATCATATCATCACAACTTGGCCAAATTTTTATGGGACTACTTCTCTTATAAACTGATATTACATTTACTAACAACAGAAACAACAGCAAATCATCTAAATGAGTGTCAGAGATATCAAGCTAAGTACACGCTGACTTAAACCGCGTTTCAATGCCTATTGAAAGATAAAATCACATTCGATGATCTCGTATCAAAGTCGTACAAATTAGTCGTAAGAAAATGACTTTTTTAATACTATGAATAGACATTTACATTTAAATTCATATATAGCCCCATACTACCTTTGTTTGTATAAATATTCCTCTGAGACGTTTAAAGGTGAAATGCTGAAATTTTGTTAAATAACCTTGCTAGTAGATGGATCAAATTTAGAATTGTATTGTACGTGGTTCGAATACAAATTCAACATGTTCCAAGTTTACAAGAAGATTTTATCATAATTCCATATAAGTAAAAAAATACCTATACAAAAAACTAAATGCTTCGTTTTGCCTTATTTATTTATGTAAAACAATTAAATCATATAGCTAAATAAAATAGTACATTTACTCAAGTTAAATGCATTGAACCGCAATATATTTTAAAACAGATTTAGCCATAATTATATTTCAATTAAATGGTGAATTTGCTAAATTTTGAAGCAGCAGTTTTTAATACTTCCTTTAAACAAAAAAAGTCGAAATCTGAATAAAATGTCATTCTCTATAAAGCTCCATGCAGTGAATTGTATTATCTTTAATTCGCTTTAGGCATAATTATATCCAAATAAAGTGACATAGTTCTAAAACTTGATGCACAGATTTGCAGTATTTTTGTATAAAAAAGAACTTCCATTAGAGTTCTGTCGAATAAATGATATAATTTTGCTAAAACTTTTACACTTAGCCTGTTACGGGAGCAAAACCTTACACATACACACAGCGTACTTTTTCGAACAGAAATATAACGGTTGATATTAGATTAATCATTCTTTTCTCCAAGAGTTGATTTAACACTGAATATAAATATTTGGGCGAACTCTAATCCCTTAACCATTTTACCATTACCGTAAATGAAACGGATATAGGACAAATGATAATGAACCATTAGCAGAATGCAAAAGCGCTTTTCACTCATACAAGGGGAAACTGCAGTTTGTTATTGAATTATCCTCCAGACTTAACGGCATAAATAATTCACTGGCGTTGTTTTCCAAGGAAAATTCGATCTCTTGTTGGAAAAGCTCAAGGAAAGTTCGAACGCTGAAACAAAGCTTCATTATAGCTGAAAAGATTCTCTTCTTTTAAAGAATTCAAGTAGCCCCATTGAAGGGATGTTTACTTGTTTTCGAATGTACGGATTGTCTTTATTTCTTTCGAGTAAGAATTGTTGTTGCTTTATTGACAGCAAAAGTGTTCCGTGAAATGCATATCTTAAGTATCTCGATCTGTTTTTTAAAACTTTTTAAAATGTTGTCAGCCTATTGAAATATAATACTTCATTATATTATGCAAAACAGACGAAGAAAAGTGATGCTAATATGTCTTAGGATGTATGGGAAAGGTACCCCTGAAAAATGCGTAAACAGCTAGGACTGTCATAGGAGATTATTTTATCCACCTTCAAAGTGTTTTATTATGGGGAGAAGTAAAAGATTAAGTGCATAGTATTGTACCCGGACACACTTCAGCATGAGAATAAAGTAGGGTACCTAGGAGTCCCATTGGGTACTTATTACGCAATCACTCATGATTCGAATGGACACAGTTTTGAGCATTCACTTTATTAAACCTTTTATCCTAACAATAATTAACAATAATTTTTTTTAGGCTGGAATATAGTCTAACTTTTTACAGAATTTTAAATTCTAGGAGAAAAAATAACAATTTTTTTAGAAAGCTCAACGTGTGTAGAAGAGAGGAGGGTATTATGGAGTTGTAGTGAAATATGCAATGCCGAGAAATCGTTAGTTCCTATTGTCACATGGGAATACGATGAACAATTTTAACCTACTAGAACACACGTGACATGAACATTCATGTTACTTATAATATACACTAAGATAATTGTAGTTTCTTGTAATATGGCGGTTTTTCTGCTGACAGTAATTCGCCCATCAGTTTAAAGGTTCATTTTCCCAGATGGCGTGTCGTGTATTATGGAATAATATTTCATATCGTAATAGATTTCATGGCATCGACTCAAGATCCAAATTGAAATGCTGAACTTATCTTCTGTAACGTGTCTTCAGTAATATTTTCTCGGAAGATCGACGGGGAGAAATTTGGATTTAGTACCCCATCTGTTCTCTGTACAGATGGGGCACTAAATCCAATATGGGGCACTAAATGTGGGCTGTACCGTATCAGAGGGAAAAGATTATATCGGTGACTTTTCTAATTAAACTCGAAGCAGAAATGGCATGCACATAATCTTAAAAATATAAATTTATAATTAAAAATAACTAAGCTTTATGATGTACTATTAGTTTTTCAACGGTTTATACCACCTATTCCATATTACCGAAGTGTTTCGCATTAACTTCTATTCCTAACTTATTTTTTTTTCTATGGCAACAAAATAAATATAGGTTTTCTTTAAAAGTGGCATTTCAATATAATTAGTTATAGTAAGGGCTTAAGATTGTGCTAGGTATTTTATTTAAAAACCTATAACGTTATAGTTGGAAATGTAAAAGGTATTCCACAATACCCTCCTTTATTCTAGATATTTTTCTGGCGAACTGTTTAGAGGCTTTTCGCAAAATGAGTACCTGTTTCAAAAAATTAATCCCTTGGTAACAGATTTATATGAAGAAATTATTGCTTCTGAAACGGAAACGACGGCCAGATCTAATCACTAGGTAGCTGAATTGGCAACACTGTAAGAAACTTAGTAAAAAACAAACGAATAGATTTATTTTTAAAAAAATTCTTGCGGAAAACGAATTCGTGATGCCTGAAGTTTCTTTTTTTTTTGAAAATTTTATTATATTATTGAAAAATCTTGCCGGTAGGAGACACTGCAGCACCGCTTGACATCTTGACGATCACATTATTGCTATAGATTAACCGAACGGAACCAGCAACGGTCTACATTTAGATAGTCTTGCTTATTAAATTTAAATGCCTGTGAAGTCTTTACTATGGAGGAGTGGTTAGGATACTGAATTTGATAAATATCTGAAATATCCAGGATTGACTATCGCTCGATTTTCGATTTAATTGTCTGAAGTTTTCGGCAGTTTTCTTCAGATGTATTGTGAAAATGCGTTGTAACCCCTTGTAAACATTTCCTGCAAGGCATTCTATTAATGACTCTATTCGCTTTTTAATTAGTCTTTAAAATCATGTATCCCACTTTGGAACATCGTCGACATATCACTTAATAAATAGCGATGCACGATCAAATCTAATGTAATACGATATCTGATAAATTTGACTATGCTTTTCAAACAGGATATGAACATAAATCCTGTGTCTTTTGAAACAAAATGACGTGAAATTTTTCATTATAGCATTTTAAATTCAATACTTTTTATGCATATAACTTTTCGTACTATTGTTTTTTATCATTTGAATCGAATCTCGTGATTATAATCCATTTAATACGCGCATCAAATTTGGTTATGTTTCGTGTCACACTTTACCCGTTAGAGGGCTCTGAACTCCTGGAGCTATTTTGCAGCCATCATGTGCATGTTTTTTCAAGCTACTACGCAGGATTGAAAGAAAAACCTGTTTAGACATATATTAGTTTAGACATATACCTGTTTAGACATACGATATCTGATAAATTTGACTATACTTTTAAAACAGAATATGTTTATAAATCCTGTGTTGTTTGAAACAAAATGACGTGAACATTTTGATTATAGCATTTTGAATGCAATACTATTTTATATATAAATCTTTAGGTACAATTTTTTTAATCAAAATCTCGTGATTAAAACACATTCAATATGCGCATCAAATTTGGTTATGGTTCGTGCCACACTTTACCCGTTAGAGAGCTCTGAACTCCTGGAGTTATGCAGCCGCAATGTGCGGTTTTTTTCGAGTTACTACGCAGAATTGAAAAAAATGTATTTAGATATATATTTTAATTAAACTAGTTTAAACAATCAATTTTAATCAGAAATTCAATACAAAGCCACATTCAAATCCAGAAAGTTTTTTGATTTTCAATTTTTACTAATATCTTCAATATATTTTTGGTTTCCAAATCATTTAGTACAGTACAATTCTTCAGAGAGAGAGACTATTTAATCGTACAAAAAACAACAACATGACAATGTGTTTTTGTGAGATGTCACGAAAATTCACCCAGTTACCTTGCACAGAGAGTAGTTACCAATGCATGCTACTCCTTCAGTCCGGTATTTTTTCCGAAAGAAATAATATCATATAACGTTAACAAAATGCTTATAAAAACGCCATTCATCAGAGAATAAATCATCTTTGTTCGTCACTTATTTTATTATTAATCTCAATAATATGTTTTTAAACCTAGCCAACTTAGCCGACAACTGTACAGACGGTAAATTTAATTTTATGAATACGAACTCCAAGAGGAAAAATAAATCTGACCGTAAAATAAAAAAGTACAAACGGAATATTCGGCAGAGAAAGAACGTCTGAAAAAAGAGGATCATTATTTACTTGTTACAGGAACTTCAACGTTGTCAGCAAAAAGCAGAAGTGAAAAAGAAACTTATTCAAAAGTGCGTAGTATTACTTGGAGTTGGAAGAGAGGGGAAAAAATGGCTCAAGATGAAGCAGTATCATTAACACGATTATGTGGTGAATGGAAGCAGGAAAAGCTTTGACAGAAATCTAATTTGTGTGAAGAACTCTCCACCGAATTGAATTAGGGATTCTTAAGAAGACGCATCGGAGTTTAGACATCAAAAATTGTAAGAAACGTAATTTCCGTTTGTAAAAAAATAAAAAAAGAGAACAATTTGACGTTCGGTATCGATTCCTTTTTTTATTTAATTTTGATACAGATGTATATACGTGAAACTTTGTAGATAATGTTTCCATTTCTTTGCGTATTTCTTCTGAATTTAGATTGCGTTAGAGATGTGATTTCTTTTTTAATACATGGGGAAGTAATGAGTCTCTATGATATGAAAGTTGATGTATTTTTCATCAATAAATCGATAGAATATATATTGAAACAGACAAAAAGGAAATTTTACTCTTATCATTTACATCCATACTAATTTTAACTTAATCTAGCTGTTCCTTTGGTAAAGGAAAAGTATAATTATCCATTCAATTCATGTGCATATGTAGTGACAAGGAATGAGTTATAAAAATGCATCTGTGATAGAAATATTTTCACGAAAGGCTATTATATTTTAATATAGTTTAATATTTTTGCAACATAAATTGTAATCAATATCTTGCAAATTATGAGTTAAATGTTTGTAAGATTACTTTTGAAACAACAATGAGGATCTTTCAAAGTATTTTCATTAAGTAATACCAAAAATAACGTATTTTACAAATAACCAATTTAAATATTCCATAAATTATAATTTAGCTAGAAATTAGAAAACGCTTGAATGGACAGGTAAATATTTGAAGACAAGAGAAGGTATTGCAATCAGATGAAGGCCAGAAGATCTCGTAGTGAAAATTTTAGAGAATGAAATTTTATTAGTAGCCTAAACACATAACTGGGAATCCCAGTAGGAGCGTATCAAGAATTTGAGACTGGCAGTACTTTAAAGGTTGACATACATCGCAATGATATAATATTTTATCCAGCAATACTTTTAAGGATTTTTTTTAGTATTCAAGGGTAAGTCACTAAGCAACAAATTTATATAAATCTTGTAGAATAACTCAAAAGGGATTCTAATAGATACCATTTTTTATTCAGATTTCTTAGATCTCAGATACTGTAGAAATGAAAATGTAACTATCGAATCAAAATGCCGTTCATTAATCACTTTCTAGATAGCATCCCTGTACTATAAAAAATGCTTTATGTTAAGTTCTCCATGGTATGGTATGGTAGAAAAGAAAAATTTAGCATAGTCGCAGGAATTAAGAGTGCATGTATTCTAATTCACTACATAAATAAGTCATGCTTCTACGCATAATAAACTTATTCGTAGTTCTCATATTTAAAGTAACTGTATTACTCATAAAGATTTTTTAATGTAAATGCTAGATACTTCAGTTTAGCTCTCCCTTTTTTTCTGCGTGTCCGTTTCGTATTCACATGCTACTTACCAAGTTTAGATCAAATTGATCAATAGCTTGTTATCATTTTTAAGAAAGAGACACCCGATTTCGATGTCAGATATTTAAACCTATGCTTTATGGGGGATTGTGAGCTTTTTCTGCAAATGTGTTACCCTGAATACATTTTATATTACTTGTTTAAACGCACATCAATCCCTCTTATTTATCATGGATCACTAACCCCGTGGTGTTCAGAATACCCCAAACTTTCAAAATCTGCTTTTTGTAATTGTTTTTATGAATCTTTTTCTTAAGTAATTGAAATATAATTTTGAAAATGTACTAAGTATTTATTGAATAACCAATAAAATTAGGAAAATTAAAAAATTAATAAATAAAATAAAGATAAAACTAATATGAATTCAACCTAAAATATTTTCAATTTTCAATTTATAATTTTACTTTCAATCTTAAGGATACTTCATTATCAATTTTAAGGATAGTTAAAGATTTTAAAGTAGTATTTCAGTCTGTTTTAAATCATTCAGCTCAGAACGTATTTGTGTTGCTGGGATGTGTCAAACAGCCACCACTAGGATGAGATTACGTTAAATAGAACAAAACATGAGTTTAAAATCCTCTTTTAACCATTTCACTATTTACAATACTAGACGATTTCTCTTATCCTTTCATTTTAGAAACAACACAACTACTTGCTATAGAAATAAAAATCAGTAAACATTAACTTGCTTACCCTGATTAAATACTTAAAATCTTCACAAAATATTTTTTCTTTGTTTTGCTTACATGCAGAAAAATAGTGAGACAAATACGCCCATCTAAATAATATTAAACACTATTCACACTATATTTCATTGCAAATTTAGAATGGAACATGCAGTAACAGAAAAAAAAATAAAATAGTTTTTGAAGATAAGAAAAAAAATAACCTTTTGTCCGTTACAATTAAATATTTGATTCGTGGAGGAGATCCTCTGGTAAATTTTCTTAATTTTCCCGGAGTGGAAATTTTTCTCCGTCCTCAAAACAATTAAACTTAAAGAAAACATTTATTTATGCTCATTCAAACGAAACATCTTGCCAATATTTACGACACTTGATATTCTGAGTAAACATGGTGTCGTTAATGCTAGTGCCTGTGTTTACTTGGGCTTTATTCTACGACGAAAAACTCCGTGCTTAAAAAAAAGTTTAATTACTTTGTGCAAGAGCGAAAATAAAATGCTCTTCAATCCTTTTTTTTGTGTGTTTCATTTCCTGTTTACGACAGCCTTTTCCTGGAATGGATACAAATTCCTTTTAACTTTTCTGTTGGAAACTTTTATTGGCAGGAAAGAAATCGAATCTTTTATAGGTGCACACTTTGTTTTGGAACAGTCCAATTATTTTTTAAACTCATACTGAAGAAGTCTTTCTGCAGATTTACAGAAATCAAGTAATTCAATAAGATGCAAACTGTCCCGAAAATTACTATTTTTAAATAATCAATATGGCACACAACAGACAGAGCTACCTAAAATATTCTTATCAGTAATTTTGAAAATACAGCAAGAAACAAGTTACCCATTTCGGAGGCCATTAAAATACATTACATTGGTCTAAATGAGATAAAATTTGAACTACAGATTAGTCTAGTGATGTTTTAGATATCGGTATTAATGTTTTAGATTTAAGATAGGGTAATACTTAACTTCATCAATCGGTTGCCTTCCTCACCATGGCACACTGGTTATGTCACTGAAAATGGTAGACGGCCGAAGTGTGAAGGTCCCGTGTTCGGGTCCCATCGTGTGGACGTCAAATCTAACAGTCTGTAAGTTTGTAGGTTTTCTCCAGATGTAACGTCATTACGCGTTAGAACCCCTTAGAAAGTCCCCCTGCCATGGAAACCCCCCCCACACACACACACACCACCACATCCTTGGCAGATCGCCCAAGTGTATCGTTGTCATAATCACACACAATCAATCATCAATAGGTTGCGCTGTCAACCAGATGGTATTATTTGTATATATTGTCAAACGTAAGCATAATTTGTCTTAGAACGTATGCCTATTAAAATTATTCTTTGGAGACCCATTTTTGACGCAGCTGGCTGTGCGGCACAGCCAGCTGCGTCAAAAGAGGGTCTCTAGATCTGTGGCACGTGATGAACGTTTCGATCGTCCGCCATCTTGCTGCTAGTTAAGTCGAGCGATGGCAACGGCTGCCCTTTTTTCCAACATTGGGCAATCTATCCAGCTGTTCTCGCATTCTTCCGTTTTTCAGCAGATGTCAGTGCTGCTAAAAATAATCGTGACAATTTTTTTACGGGAAATGACGTGCTAAAAAGTAAAGGATTCTTGTGGAGCTAAATATCACCCGCAACTATTTTTATAGAACTCAAATCCTTTCTTCGTGACTGGCAACAGTCAAAACGACAGAGTTTAGTGTTCCCAGAGCGGGAACACTGCGCGTTAAAGGGTTAAGGCTTCTCGTGATTCTTTTTTTTTGTTTATTTGTTTGTTTGTGGTTTAATGGCTCAAAGTCCACTGTTGCGACAAGCACTAGGTGATATTTTAACAAATGCTACAAGAAAAACTAAGGACTAGCACAATGCGGTCAGTTCAGGTATAAAATGGAAAATTAATATAGAACAAAATGATCAACGAGAAAAACATATTTTGTGTATTAATCGAGAGCTGTGTAGAAAGGCAGATATGGGTGGGGTGTGTTCCCCACCAAATCAGCGAAGCGAAATTATTTTTAAACACCGAGTATTTTCTATATTGCTGTTTTATATAATAACAATGCTAATTCAGTTTCAAATATCGAAGTTTTCGCAATATTAATAGCGACAAGGAAAGTAAAATCACGTTATTTAACGTTTCTTTTATCATTCAAAACTGTATCTCTTTTTAATGCATCAAAAAAGTAGAGTATGAAAAGTAAACCGTTTACTTATTTATTTATTTACCTATTCTCTCAAATCGTACGTCTTTGAATAAAATATAGCACTTTCGCTTTCAATTGTTATGGAAGAAGTACTAGTCTTAAATTGAATAAAAAATTAAATCAGGAAGCGTTTTATTTTATCAAAGATATAGCTGAATAAATGAAAATTGCATTTAGAGCATCTGTGCTCGGAACTCAATCAAGTTTTTGAATATCCATTTAAAATATGTATATCCAAAGTGCTGCAGTTCTCTGTAAAACCTATATACCTGTATATTTATATCAATCTATCTGTCTATCTATCTATCTATCTATCTATATCTATATACATATATATATATATAGGTAAAAGTGACCCAAAACTTTCATCTTGAGGGGAAAGATTGCATAAAATAACATGATATAACATATAAATGTACAGCAGCTGAATATATATGTTAAATAAACGTTGGGCCTTTGACAGTATATTTTGCCTCATAAACAGTTTTTTTTAAATATATAAACCCGAATTGAGTAAAGAAAAAATATAATTTTGAAGAAGTGTCCAAAGGATCATTTTACCGTTATCCATGGGGAAAAAGATCCTCCATTTGAAAATAATTGCAAATTGCTTTTATCGGAATATATATATATATATATATATATATATATATATATATATATATATATATATAAGCAATGCAATGACTATACATAATGATATAAATGAGTTTTACAATCATATAGTATGCATAATTTATTTTATGAATTTTTTTAAATAGAAGCATCACAAACCGTGAAATTGAATATTTCAAAATTATAACTCAAATATTATGTCCTGCAGTGAACGCAGAAATAAATTAAATAATTCAACTGGGAGTAACGCGTTTTGGTTAAGGTTTAACTCTCCAGAAGATGTACAGAAAGTACAGGCAAAAAAAAAAAAAACATGTACGGAAGTAAACATGGAAATATTGCGATCGGTACCAAGGCAATAAAAAAAACCATGTATGGAACAAAACATACAAAGATCATTTATGGAAAGAAACACGAAATCATTCATATCGCTTGATAGGGCTGAATACAACTCGTTAAGGTTCTCTTTGTTTTAACTTCTCCGAGAATGGACATTTAAAGGCAATAAAAAATCATGTATGGAACAAAACATGGAAGTATTGCGATGTGATGCTGGGGTAAGAGGGTTGAATGAATTCGTTCAAGCTTTACTGTCTTTTAACACTCCATGCAGAGAAAGGAGTTTTACAGGCAACGAAATATGATTTATGGAATGAAACCTGGAAAACTTTATATGAATTTTTCGAGAGGCAGAGGGCCGATGTAGAACTTCACAGCATTATACTAATCGACACAGACAAAATGGTTTTAGAGGAAATTAAAGATCGTTTATGAAATACAACACGTAAATAATAGCAATCGATTGCCGGAGCTAATTACAGTTGTTCAACATTCAGTAGAAATTAACTCTACAGACACAGAAAAGAGTTTTGCAATTGATTAATGATCATTTATGAAACGGAACATGAAAACTTTCATATTGCTTTACTGAAGCTTCACTGAATTTTACCACTGCAGACAGAGGAAGGCGTTTTGCATGCAGTGAAAGATGGATTTGACCCTGGGCTTCTACATTATTCCTATGACGATCATTGATGACGGCCCTATTGGTGAGGCCTGCTAGGAAAATGTAGAAGTTATTGCTAGTTAGAGAGAGACACAGCACGTTTGCTTTTTGACCGCTCGTGCTAGGGCTGTTCTATCTTTCGCCTGCACTCTTCGATACCTTCTAGGAATCGAGGTTCATCCCTAAAGAATGTCAGTGCTTCTTAAAAATAATTGACAATAATAGTGCGGGTTACAAAAATGTTACAACTTTTGAGACACTACATTCATTGCGATTGTGTTTTGTTAATTATTTGAATCAGGCTACCAAAGTAAACTTCATATCTACCGTCATAGTTCTCTGCAATGAACCGAGTACATCCATGACAGATTTTTCGATGATGTTCGTAAAGTAAGCGAACGGTTTATGTCCAGTTAGACGTTAGGCATTGTGCAAGTAGACTCCGTTTACACTTGAGCCAGAGATATATGTGTTTATTCGAACCGCCTTGGATTTCTTTAGGAAAGCAAAGTTTACACCAAAGGGTTCTAGCACGGAGAAATGCTTAAGACAAGAAAACAGGTTAATGTTGACTTTTACAATATTTTAACATTTTTAGTTTGTGTTTTAGTTTTAGTTGTAGTGATTTTTGTTTTTTTGGCATTGTTGAAAAATGACGATTTCTTTTAATCCGATAATTTTTACTATTGTATGAATAAATATTACATTAAACTTCTTTAACTATCGAAATTGCTTGATCACATAAAACGCAATCAATAAAAAATTGATTGTAATTGTACGTACGAGCACGTTTGCTTGATGTCCACTAAAGCTTAGGCCAGCGGTTCTCAACCTTTCTCTACGCCCCCCCCCAAACAAAGGTTAACTTACGGTGGCTCCCTCCCCCCCCTCACATTTTTCAGCATACATTCAGTTGTTTAATCTTTAACAATGAACATTTAGTGGAATTTTCTACAAAATAATGTTATCAGTCAAGTTTCAATGAACATTTTAAGCGAAAGTGGATATATTTTTGAGTAAAAATGAGAGCAAATATTATAATTTTTTAAAAACATGCATCACTAATTGTTCTTCGGTTTTTTTGCACCCCCCTTGGGGAGCAACCCCCACAGGTTGAGAAACGCTGACTTAGGCTGCTGTATAATCCTTTACACTACCTACGATTTCCTCAACGAAGCGAGGCTCACCCTTCATTACCCCTTCCTCTCATCTCGCTGAGATCAGTAAGGGTTACAAGTAGATCGTAGCCCTTGAGACACTAGATTAATAGCAGGTGTGCTTTGTTAACGCTTTAAATCAGGCTTCCAAAATAATCTTTATATCGAGAACCTTCCTTCCTTGCAAGGAACTGAGGTACTCACATGACGGACCAACTCTCAATAGTGTTCCAAAAGTAAGTGGACAGTTTAAAACCTGTTAGACGAAATCGGAAATTGCGCAGACGTGCTCCTCTTACACATGAGCCAGAGATGTATTGTGATTCTTCAATCTGCAAATTCTTCGATCTTCAAGATTCAATTCAAATTGAAGGTTCAATATTCAATTTGAAGATTGAAGAATCGCAATACATCTCTGGCTCAAGTGTAAGCGGAACGATCTTCAAATTTTTAAGGAAAAGAAAATGTTTACCGACAACAGTTCTAGCAATGATATCCTTAAGAGAAGCAAGCAGGTCAAGGTTTACTTATGCCTTTCTCTGACATTTTTAGAAGAGCCAAAACTTCATATTGTGCCCTATTTTTTAAACTCTGTTGAATTAAATGCTGTCTAATCCCTGCTTTATACATTTCATCCTAATAAACATTTCACACTCCATTAAATCGTGCTCACATTTAATTCAAGAAATAATTCAAAGTCAAATAGCTACATGCAACGCATTACGTAAAGTAAATTACCATCTATGTTCTAGACTAAAAAAAAATGAAGATATTTAATTCATGAAATGAAGATCTCTTTGAAAAACAGATTAAGCCAAATGGAAATAGGCGCAAAGTTGCTCAATAGAAAACGTCATGCCGATAGAAACTAAGGAGAAATAGTTGCTAAAATTATTCTGTCCTTTCAGAGGGTAAATTAAATGATTTAGTGCGATTTGTTTTTGAAAAGATAAAACACATCCGCAGAATATACATTTTTTTTTTCCTTTTGTTTTACTGCAATTTTTTCATTAAAGGCTTTTAATTTATTTTTTTGGATTGTGGCATGTTGAAAATTCTTGTAAGTTTATCATTTTATTTTTCGCTTTATCTATTCTGGAATGCTCTGTTTTTATTTCAGATTAATGGATCGCACATAAAAGGTCTTACCTCTTTTTTATCGTTCTTGAACGATGATTAAAAAAATATTTTAATGAACTAAAAGTACGTGAAAAAATGGTTATATTGCCGAATTTTTCTTCAACTAAGTTCCTCATTGTGTTTTTAAAAAGAAAGAAAAGATAGATAATAGTCTGTATAAAACATAAACTACGATATTTTAATCTAAAATATTTTCTAAGCTTTTTTGTCTCAATAAATTTCGCGATGGAAATATTGCTTAGCGTTCCGTTTTAGGCAAGATTATTGTTAAATATTATCTATATTACGGCAGCAAAATCCTATAAACAATGTTCAATATGCTTACTGTTATTTCGAATACAATGTTTTTGATTTCCGTTAAAAAATTATGGGTGCAAGTGTTTCACATCTTTAAATATGTTTCTTAGCAAAAGGTATGGATTATTCTTGCGAATAATGTCTGAAATTTATCTACTGTAGCAATCATCAACCTAAATCCGATAAATAATTGCAACAACTGGATACTTATTTATTAAAAAGGGTTTTTTTATGCACTCAAAACATTTATTTGACAAAGATTCTAAATATTTTGTCAATTATGAGTGTGAGTACTTAATAAACTGATTATTTTATTACTTAATATAAGAATGAATTATTCAAATTTTTGGTCCAGCATTCGTACTTCATTCATCTATAATCTTTGAAACAGGGTTGCTATTTTTGAGTTCACTCTGATGTAAAGATAACCACGTAGAAAAAGCAAATCTATAATTTTTTATTAGAGAGTAAAATATTAAAACATTCTTCTAAATATCCAAACAATGATAATAAAAAATCAATTGACAGAATTTCATTGTCATCATAGGTAGCATTGACATTGACATGGTGACATAGATTTTATTTACTGATTTTTGTTTTCTTCATTCGAGGAGCGATTGCTTGAAAGGAAGTTAAATGCTCGCGACATTTAAATAATAAACATAAAAGTAACCGACTGACACGGAAATATTACTTATAGTCAATCAACATGTGTTTTACGCTAATAATCTGGAATGTCTATGTGAGAACTAAAAGAACACAAAAAATCCTAGAAAGTTTGCAACTAAATATTAAATAAAATTTTGGTAATACTAAAAATGAAATTTACTCACGATCCCGTAGAATTAATGCTTAATACTTAATAAAAATGTGATCACTAAATACGTAATCGCTAAATACGTACTGTAAATATAATTAATTACATCTATAAAATAAATCTGAAATATATCTACAACGTAACCATTAGTGATTTTTCAATCGATGAAAATTATACCACAATTTCAGAAAAATAAATACATTTTTATACTGACAGACATTTGAAATGCAAGTATGTTACATTTATGTAAAACATCCACAAATTACGAAATGTAAATACTTTTAACAGTATCTTTGATACTCTGAATATTAAATATGTATAAAAGCAAACGGTTTTAAATGTATTTACTGTCTTCGTGGTTTGTAAAAATATAATGTGGCATGAAAAAGATTTTTTAATGGTATGTATAGATGTTATTTCCTATATTATTAGCATGTAATAAATTCATATTATTTACAGTATGTAAAATATTAAAAAAATAACTGGTGAAATATATTGAGACAAAGTTGCATAAACTTATATTTGCAGATTTTAAAATATTATTATTTTGCATGAATTTTAACATTTCGCGGGACCGTCTACAAAACAACCTTTTACTTATTACTACTTACTTTGGATCTTATTAATTTTATGCTTTGTATGTATGCTTTTAAGCTCTTCATCCGTTTTTCTTTTGCACAGCCATATTTAGATCGTCCATATGTACAACAAATAAAAAAATATTTATAAATGAAGATTTAAGATACTTTTCCTGATTCGAGATTTTCCCTGTTGTTATTCAAAATTTTCAATTTTCTGTGACTTTTTCTCAGTAGAACTTCAGTACTAGTTCATTCTTTTCAGAATTTCCTTGACCGGTGGCACCCTACATATGCGGAAAAAAACAAAATCATGGACTAATTGTGTGACTGTTATCCATACCCTTATTATGAAAACCTAGAATATATTCTTTGGCGGGATATTTAACTGTCGACATTTCAAATTGCAAACTAGAATATCTATTGTTTACCGGGCAAGGTAGAGTGGTATTAATTTCTCGATATATGTTACGTTTTAAAATTTCAGAACATATTTAAGAAATATATTCTTATCTGGAGATTAGAGACAGATTTTTGGAGAAAGATTTCAATTACATAATTTTATCTGACAGACACAAGGTCGAGATATAGATTATTATATAATTTTTACAAAAATAGAGTAAGGAAGGAAAATAGTTCTCAAATATTCAGTGTGGTGCACTGTGCAACAGAATCAGACAAGTGAAACAAACATGACGGACGCATGGATAATGGTGCACTTTTCTACAAACTGAAGCAACAAAAATAAGTAATTTAATAACTTGAATCTTGATGTATTTCCTAAAAAAAATGAAGCAAGAAAAAGAAGTAAGGAACAACATGAAATATGATGAAGTTTCCAACATGATGGAACAATGAATACAAATTGGACTGACACGTGGGTTATAATGCACTGTGCATCATAATGAAGCAACAAAGACAAGCAGAACAAGCTAATAGGGATCATAATATACACCTTTACTATATATTGCTTGAATACACATTTAAAATTTCAAAGGGTTTCATATTTTGAGTTTCATAAAATACCGTTGATATCGTTAATACTTAATATTGTCTGATATTGGAACTATGATAATACACTAGTCGTCATCAATGCTTCTTACGAATGAATACGCCTATGAATGAATATTCACAAACAGCCACTACATTATGTACAGAAATGAAAAAAAAAGATATCAGCAACTAAATTGACACGAATTTTTATATGCAATATGAGATAATGTGGTTAAAATCTGATTACAATAACCAGAAGCCGTTGCACAACCTAGAGTATTCAAAGCTGACATCTGTGCCCTGTAATTAATTACGTATTTTAATTATGCGTTAATGCGTATAAAAAAGAAAGCCAGCTTTCATTTATGTCTTTCTAAATCCGGAAATTAATCGAGTGTGAAAGAAATGTTAATTACTCAATGCAAAAGACAGTGTTCCTAAAGTGAAGCTAACAGCAGGATTAAGCTCTCACGACTACATTGACTTCATAAATAATTCCGATGGTCCTTGTTCGTGAAATATTCAGTAGATTTCTTTACATAAATGAATAAACACAGAATGTATACTTGGGATGCTCTATGAAGATAGGAACAGGTACTCTTGAAATGGTGACGAGAACAGTGTTTGCGGCTTACAAAGTTTGCAAAGCACTAACTCTAAGAAATGAAAATGCGTTGCGTTTAAAATTATTTTGCATTTAACTCACGCACTAGAATTCAAGTTTCATAATTGTTCTTGCGTGTAGTATGAAGTTTTATATAAGGTGCATTTTAAATAAATTGCGAGAACTTTCCGTTAAACTAATAAAATACGCAAATTTAATTGTTTGAATTTAAAAAAAGGGAAAAATATTCACTCATGATAGAAAACATATAATTAGAAAAAAGAAAGAAAATAGACTCAAACTTATGGCTCAGCTTGAGTATTTGCCAAAATTGGCGATATTTTGATTCTTTGACGAATTACGAACATCCATAACTGGCAATCATTTTAATACTAAAACTTGTCATCTAAACAGTGTGCATAATCCTTGGAAAATTGGCGTATAGAACCGCGAAATACTTTATCTCTTCCTATGTGGGAAATATCCAAATTGTACCTTAATTAAATCAACGTAACAACATCCCACCGTTAAGTCACATACCAATGCCGTAAACATTTTTGCATGAGTATTAAGAATCGAAGAGTTTATTTAGCCATTGATCATATCATCACAACTTGGCCAAATTTATATGGGACTACTTCTTTTAGATAGTGATATCCCATTTACTAACAACAAAAGCAACAACAAATCATCGAAATGAGTGCCGGAGATAGGAAGATAACTGCACGCTGACTTTAACCGCGTTTCAATGCATATTGAAAGACAAAATAACATTGGATTGTCTCTTATCAAAGTCGAACAGAAATTACAGAAGAAAATGACTTTTTTAACACTATGAACATTCATTTATATTTAAATTCATATATAGTCTCAGAACACCTTTGTTTGTATAAAGATTCCTCTGAGACGTTCAAAGGTGAAAGGCTGATAATTTGTGCATCACCTTGCTAGTACATGTAGCACATTTTACTATGTAAGAATTGTATTGTACGGGGATCGTATACAAATTTAAAATGTTCCAAGTTCACAAGCTTTTATCATAATTCCATATAAATAAAATAATACATATACCAGAAACTAAATGATTCGGTTTGCCTTATTTATTTACGTAAAACAATTAAGTCATATAGCTAAATCCAATAGTACCTTTACTCAAGTTAAATGCATTGAGCCGCAATACATTTTAAAACAGATTTAGCCTTAATTATATCTCAATTAAATGGTGAGTTTGCTAAATTTTGAAGCAGCAGTTTTTAATACTTATATACAAAAAAGGTCAAATCTTAATGAAATGTCATTCTCTATAAAGCTCCATGCAGTGAATTGCATTATCTCTAATTAGCTTTAGCCATAATTATATCCAAATAAAGTGACATAGTTCTAAAACTTGTTGCACAGAATTGCAGTATTTATGTATAAAGAAGAACTTCCATCATAGTTCTGCCGTATAAATGATATAATTTTGCTAAAACTTTTACACTTAGCCTGTTACGGAAGCAAAACTTTACACATACAAACAGCGTACTTTTTCGTATAGAAAGATAACAGTTGATATTAGATTAATCATTCTTTTCTCCAAGAGTTGATTTATCACTGAATATAAATATTTGGGCGGAACTCTAATCCGCTAACCATTTTACCATTACCGTAAATGAAACGGATATAGGACAAATGGCAATGAACCATTAGGAAATGCAAAAGCGCTTTTCACTCATGCAATGGGAAACTGCAGTTTGTTATTGAATTATCCTCCAGACTTAACTGCATAAATAATTCACTGGCGTTGTTTTCCAGGGAAAATTCGATCTCGTGTTCGAAACGCACAAGAAAAGTTCGAACGGTGAAACAAAGCTTCATTATAGCTGAAAAGATTCTCTTCTTTTCAAGAATTTAAGTAGTCCCATTGAATGGATGTTTACTTGTTTTCGAATGTACGGATTATCTTCATTTCTTTCGCGTAAGAATTGCTGTAGCTTTATTGACAGCGAAAGTGTTCCGCGAAATGCATATCTTAAGCATTTCGATCTGTTTTTATTTAAACTTTTTAAAATGCTGTCTGCCTATTGAAATAAAACATTACATTTTGCAAAACAGACGGAGGAAAGTGATGATAATACGTCTTAGGATGTATGGGAAAGGTACCCTAGAAAAATGCATACACAGCTAGAACTGTCATAGGAGATTATTTCATCCACGTTCAAAGTGTTTTAATATGGGGAAATCAGTAAAAAATTAAGTGCACAGTATTGTACCTGGACACACTTCAGCATGAGGGGTGCGTAGGAATTCCATTGGATACTTATTACGCAATAACTCCTGACTCGAATGTACACAATTTTGAGCTTTTACTTTAACAATCATTAACAATTATCGTTTTAGGCTCGAATATGGTCTGACTTTTTACAGAATTTTAGATTGTATTAGAAAATATAATACTTTTGTTAGAAAGCTCAAAGTATGTAGGAGAGAGGAGGTTATTATGGAGTAGCCGTGGAATATGCAATAAAATTATTTTGCTTCTTTAATTCCTATTGTCACATGGCAATACGATGAACTATTTTAACCTACTAGAATACACGTGACCGGAACATTGATGTTACTTATAATATACGCTACGATAATTGTAGTTTCTTGTACTGTGGTTGTTTTTAAGCTGACAGTAATTTGCCTATCAGTCTAAAGATTTTCCGAGATGGCTTGTCAGGTATTATGGAACACTATTTCATATTGTAATGTATTTTATGGATCATCGACTAAGATCCAAAATGCAATGCTGAATTTATCTTCTTTAAAGTGTCTTGAGTAAAAATTTCTCTGAAGATAGACTAGGAGAAATTTCTATTTAGTACTCGAGCTGTTGTCTGTGGGCTGTACTGGATCAGAGAGAGAGAGGATTATATCGTCGACTTTTGTAAATAGACTCGAAGGAAAAATGGCTTGAACATAATCTTAAAAATACAGATTTATATTTAAAAATAACTACGCTTTATGATGTACTATTAGTTTTTCAACGGTTTAAACCACCTATTCCATATTACCGAACTGTTTCGTATTAACTTCCATTCCCAACTTAATTTTTTTTTCTATGAACACTATAAATATCGGTTTTCTTTAAAAGAGGCATTTCATTACAATTAGTTATAGTATGGACTTAAGGTTATGCTCACTCTTGAAATTAACTATTGAATATCACTCTTGAAATGAACAAGAATGTGCTTGTGCATGTTTAATTTTTGCCCTAGTTTGAATGACAAAACATACGCGCCGTCCGTTTCTTAGGCTAAGCAAGTGCATGACGTAAATCAGTCGCCAGATGAACCGAAGAAGTTAGTAAAAAACAAACGAATAGATTTATTTTTAATAACTTCTTGCGAAAAAAAAAATTGTCATGTCTGAAGTTTGTTTTTGGAACAGTTTATTGTATTAATGAAAAATCTTGCCGGTAGGAGGTGCTGCAGCACCGCTTGCCATTTTGATGATCACATTATTGCTATAGATTAACTGAACGTAACCAGGAATGGTCTAAATTTAGGTTTTCTTGCTAATTAGATTTAAATGCCTGTGAAGGCTTTACCATGGAAGAGTGATTAGGATACTAAATTTGATAGATATCTGAAATGTCCGTGGTTGTGGACTATCGCTCGATTTTCGATTTAATTGTCTGGAGTTTTCGGCACATTTCTCCAGATGTACTGTGAATATGCGTTGGAACCCCTTGTAAACATTTCCTGCAAGACATTCTATTAATGACTCTATTCGCTTTTTAATTAGTTTTTAAAAGCATGTAGCCCATGTTGGAACATCGTGGATGTATCAATACAAAAATAGCGATGCACGATCAAATCTAATGTAATACGATATCTGATAAATTTGACTATGCTTTTCAAACAGGATATGAACGTAAATCCTGTGTCTTTTGAAACAAAATGACGTGAAATTTTTCATTTATAGCAATTTAAATGCAATACTTATTATTTCAGTACCATTTTTTTTATTTAAATCCTAATCTTGTGATTATAATCCATTAAATATGCGCATCAAATTTAGTTATGGTTCGTGTCACACTTTACCCATTAGAAGGCTCTGAATTACTGAGAGTTATTTTGCAACCACCCTGTGTATTTTTTTCAGGCTACTACGCAGGAATAAAAAAAATCTATTTAGATATGCATTCAAATTAAACTAGTTTAAACAATCATCTTTAAAACAATGTTTATTATTATCTTCAATATATTTTTGGTTTTCCAAATCATTTAGTACAATACAATTCTTCAGAGAGAGAGTACACTTAATCGTACAAAAAACAACAGCAAAACAATCTGTTTTTGTCAGATGTCACAAAAATTCACGCAGCTACCTTACACACAGAGTACTTACCAATGCATGCTACTCCTTTTGTCCGGTATTTTATCCGAAAGAAATAATATCATATAATATTAACAAAATGCATTTAAAAATGGCAGTTATCAGAGAATAAATCATCTTTGTTTGTCATTTATTCTATTATTAATCTCAATAATATGTTTTTAAACCTAGCCAACTTAGCCGACAACTGTACAGACGGTAAATTTAATTTTATGAATACGAACTCCAAGAGGAAAAATAAATCTGACCGTAAAATAAAAAAGTACAAACAGAATATTCGGCAGAGAAAGAACGTCTGAAAAAAGAGGATCATTATTTACTTGTTACAGGAACTTCAACGTTGTCAGCAAAAAGCAGAAGTGAAAAAGAAACTTATTCAAAAGTGCGTAGTATTACTTGGAGTTGGATGAGAAGGGGAAAAAAAAATGGCGCAAGATGAAGCAGTATCATTAGCACGATTATGTGGTGAATGGAAGCAGGAAAGCCTTGACAGAAATCTAATTTGTGTGAAGAACTCTCCACCGAATTGAATTAGGGATTCTTAAGAAGATGCATCGGAGTTTAGACATCAAAAATCCGTTTGTAAAAAAAAAATAAAAAAAGAGAACAATTTGACGTTCGGTATCGATTCCTTTTTTAATTTAATTTTGATACACAGATATATACGTGTAACTTTGTAGATAATATTAACATTTCTTCGCGTATTTCTTCTGAATTTGGATTGGTTTAGAGATGTGATTTCATTTTTAATACATGGGGAATTAATGAGTGGCAGGGATGTGAAAGTTGATGTATTTTCATGAATAAATTGATACAATATATATTGAAACAGACAAGAAAAAAAATACTCTTATCATTTATTTTCTTACGAATTTTAATTCAATCTAGCTGTTCCTTTGGTAAAGAAAAATTATAATTATCCATTCAATTCATGTGCATATGTAGTGACAAGGCATGAGTTCTAAAAATGCATGTGTAACAGAGATATTTTCACGAAAGGCTGTTTTATTTTAATATATTAAATAGTTGTGCAACACAAAATTGTAATCAATATCTTGCAAATTATGAGTTAAATGTTTGTCAGATTACTTTTGAAACAACAATGAGGATATTTCAAAGTATTTTCATTAAGCAATCCAAAAAATAACGTTTTTTACAAATAACCAATTTAAATATTCCATAAATTATAATTTAGCTAGAAATTAGAAAGCGCTTCGCTGAACAGGTAAATATTTGAAGACAAGAGAAGGTATTACAATCAGATCAAGGTCAGAAGATCTCGTAGTGAAAATATTGGAGAATGAAATTTTATTAGTAGCCTAACACATAGATGGGAATCCCAGTAGGAGCGTATCAAGAATTTGAGACTGCCAGTACTTTAAAGGTTGGCATGCATCGCAATGGTATAATATTTTATCCAGCAATACTTTTAAGGAATTTTTTTAGTATTCAAGGGTATGTCACTAAGCAACAAATTTATATAAATTTTGTGGAATAACTCAAAAGGGTTTCTTATAGATGCCATTTTTTAATCAGATTTCTTAGGTCTTACAGACTGTAGAAATGAAAATTTAAATATTGAATCAAAATGCGAAATATCTTGCGTAATCACATGCTCACATTAATCATTTTCTAGAAAGCTTCACTTTATTATATAAAAATATTTTATGTTAAGTTTTCCATAGTATGTTAGAAAAAAAAGATTTAGAGCATAGTCGCAGGAATTAAGAGTGCATGTATTCTAATTCACTACATAAACCACTCATGCTTATAAGCATAATAAACATGTTCTTAGTTCTTATATTTAATGTAATTGTATTATTCATGAACATTTTTTAATGTAAATACCAGATACTTCAGTTTAGTTCTCCCTTTATTTTCTTAAGTCTCTTTCGTAATCTCATGCTACTTAAAAGGCTTTAGATTAAGTTGATCAATACCTTGTTATCATTTTGAAGAACGATACTCCAAATTTGGATCTCAGAGACTTAAACCTTTGCTTTATGTGGCATTGTGAGCTTGTTCTGCAAATGTGGTACCATGAATACATTTTTTACTTATTTAAACTGAGATCAATCGCGCTTTTTTATCATGAATCACCAATCCCGTGGTGTTCAGAATACCCCAAAATTTCAAAATCTTCTTTTTGTAATTGCTGTTATGAATCTTTTTCTAAATTAGTTGAAATATAATTTTGAAAATGTGGTAAGAATTTATTGAATTAACCAATTAAAATTATGAAAACATAAAAAAAATAAATTAATTAAAGCTAAAACGGATATGAAGTCAACCTAAAATATTTACAATTTTCAATTTATAATTTTACTTTCAATCTTAAAGATACTTCATTATCAATGTTAAGGATAGTTAAAGATTTTAAAGTAGTATTTCAGTCTGTTTTAAATCATTCAGCTCAGAACGTATTTGTGTTGCTGGGATGTGCCAAACAGACACCACTAGGACGAGATTGCGTTAAATAGAACAAAACATGAGTTTATAATCCGCTTTAAACAATTTCTCTATTTACAATACTAGACGATTTCTGGTATCCTTTCATTTAGAAACAACACAACTACTTGCTATAGACTGAAAAAACACTCAAAATACTGGTGTTAAACGATAAAGTAATTAAAAAACTTTGTAAAAAACACACATAAGAAGTAAAAGGAAAAAGGATACGCGTTTCGTTCAAAAATTGTTTTGAACTTCTTCAGTCCAAGTCCTTCGACGTAAAGAACACAGGGAACTGAAAAGAGAAAAAAAAACAAGCAAGATGTTGCCACAAGGGGCAAAGAAAAGTCGAACAAAACCACGGAGAGGGGAGAAAAAAATTAAAAAAGGGGATAGAAAGGAAAGGAAAGAAGCACAAAAAATACAGAAATAAAAAAGGAATAAAGAAAAATAATAAAAAAGGGAACACACAAGTACAAACACACACACAAAAAAGAGAGAACAGAACAAACAAACAAAAAACAAATAGCACACGTTATTTTTTTTTTTTTTTTTTTTTTTAAACCACGAACAGGACAGCACAATAAATATATATATAAATAAACACATATATACATATATATATATATATATATATTTTTTTTTTTTTTAATAAAAACGAAAAAGAAAGACAGTAACACACGTACATACACATTAAAGAAACAGGGGGAAAAAAGGGGGGGGTAGACGAAGAAAGTGAAAAGAACCTTACAACAGCAACTTCCAAGCAGAATGAACGAAAGGAACGGAAGAACCATCGTTCACAAGACGATCTAAGTGCTGGGTAATGGAAAAACCTTCCAAAAAATCCAGATGGGACAAAGACTGAGGAGTGCACAAAATCTTAGCCTTAGAAAACTGAAATCGATGATTGGAATTCCAACAATGTGAGGCAATAGAAGATTTGGAAAGTTCGTGCTTAGAGACATATCTCTCATGCTCTTTGAGCCTAAATTTGAGAGCTCTTCTGGTCTGACCAATATAGCCCAAATCACAAGATTCACAAGGAATATAATAAACACCCCAACGGTTCTCAGTAGGAATAGGATCTTTAAGGGAAGAAAATTTAAGTTTATTAACAGGTTTAAAAATGACTTTGAAACCGAAATTTTTGAGAAGTTTAGAAATTTTGTAGCATAAAGGTGAAAAGAAAGGTAGTACAATTAATTCGTTGTGAAAATTAATAGTATTAGTAGAAGTATTAGGCTTATTAAATTTAGAAACAGCTTTATCAATAATAGAGGGGCTAAAACCACGAGAAACAGCTAAGGATTTTAAGTAACTAATTTCGTTATTAAGAGAAGAAGAATCAGAGCAAATTTTGATAGCACGAAACACATAAGTGTAAAAAGCAGAAAGTTTTTGCTGGTAAGGATGATTAGATAGGGCATGAGGAGGTAAAGATATAGAAAAGGGCTTGCGGAAAACAGAAGTAGAGAAACCGTCAGGATTCCTAGAAACAAGAACATCCAAAAAAGGTAAAGAATTGTTGCACTCCTCTTCTAGAGTAAATTGGATACACGGATCAACAGAGTTAACGATCAAAAGTAAATTAGAAATATCACAATTGGAATCCACTAGAACGAAAGTATCGTCAACATATCTGACCCAGCACGGAAAATTAAAGACCTTGAAGAGTTTCTCTTCAAAATAATGCATATAAATATCACATAAGAGAGGTGAGAGAGAATTACCCATAGCAAGACCCTCGGTTTGTTTATAGAAAGAGCCATTAAAAATGAAAGCAGTTTGTTTAATACAAACGCTTACTAAAGCTATAAACTCTTTAATCTCAATAGAAGAATAATGAAACTCGCGTAAACGCTTTTCCAAACAGTCAATCGCACCTTGGATAGGAACATTAGTGAATAAAGATTTAACATCAAGAGAAAGCATTTTACAATTAGTAGGAGAAAGAAGTTTAACTTTGTTAACGAAATCATAAGAGTTTTTAACAGTGTGGGTATTACTAGCAGTCAAAGGTGAAAGAGTATGCGAGAGGAAACGTGCAAGGTTATAAGAAGCAGTACCAATGTTAGAAACAATGGGGCGAAAGGCAAGAGAAGGTTTATGAATTTTAGGAAGGGCATAGAAACGAGCACAGTTAGCAATAGAAGGAATAACATAACGTTTAGTTTGAGCATTTAAGATTACAGAGGACTTCACAGTGTGTTTAATTTCAGAAAGGTGACTGTTAGTAGGATCAGAATTTAATTTAGTGTATGGACCAGTGGTTAGCATGTTATTAATACAATCAACATAAGAAGATTTATCAAGTAAAACAGTCTGGCCGCCTTTATCAGCTTTAGTAATGAGTAAATTAGGGTTAGAATTAAGTTCTTTGAGAGCAGTTTTTTGAGAACGAGAGAGGTTAGATTTGGCATGCATATTATTTGAAGAGATAGTATTAGCAATAAGATGTCGCAAAGTATCAAGTTGGTTAGAAGAGAGTTTACTATTTTTAAAGGAGTTTTCCATAGGAGCAATAAGTTTGGAAACCGAAACGTTACTAACACGAGAAAAATTCAAACCTAAACTAAGAGCATCTCTCTGAGAATCAGTTAAAACATGTGAAGACAAATTAACAACAGTGTCCTGAACAAGAGGCCTAACAGAACCGAGGGAAGACCTAACCGGAAGAAGAGCTTGGAATTTCTTATCCAAAGTAGCTCTGTGAGAAATAGAACGTTGTTCGACATAAGCGAAATTCCGTTTTTCCCAGTTAGCAAACGCAGGGTAAGACTTACTCAAAAGCAAATGGAGATCATAAAGATCAGATTCAAGAATCGAAACTTTATAACGAACATCCTGAATAAAAGCCCGTAAAACCGCCCGTTTAGACCTATTCAGAGCCTTATCAACACGAGAAGAACCGTGAATATTGCACTTAATGTCAATGAACTTAGGAATGACATTACTGCGTTTGCATCGAACAAGAAAACCTAAATGATTCAAGAAACGAGAACGTTTCAATCGTAAACGGGAAAAACGGTTAAACAAAGATGAATCCATACATAAAACACAAAAACAGAAAAGAAATAAGCAAGAAAAAGCACACGAAGAAGGAAGGAAGAAAAGAGAGAACAAAAGTGAGTGTTAATAGTCCAAATAAACAAAACAACTGAAAAAACACTCAAAATACTGGTGTTAAACGATAAAGTAATTAAAAAACTTTGTAAAAAACACACATAAGAAGTAAAAGGAAAAAGGATACGCGTTTCGTTCAAAAATTGTTTTGAACTTCTTCAGTCCAAGTCCTTCGACGTAAAGAACACAGGGAACTGAAAAGAGAAAAAAAAAAACAAGCAAGATGTTGCCACAAGGGGCAAAGAAAAGTCGAACAAAACCACGGAGAGGGGAGAAAAAAATTAAAAAAGGGGATAGAAAGGAAAGGAAAGAAGCACAAAAAATACAGAAATAAAAAGGAATAAAGAAAAATAATAAAAAAGGGAACACACAAGTACAAACACACACACAAAAAAGAGAGAACAGAACAAACAAACAAAAAACAAATAGCACACTTTTTTTTTTTTTTTTTTTTTTTTTTTTAAACCACGAACAGGACAGCACAATAAATATATATATAAATAAACACATATATACATATATATATATATATATAATTTTTTTTTTTTTTTTTTTTAATAAAAACGAAAAAGAAAGACAGTAACACACGTACATACACATTAAAGAAACAGGGGGAAAAAGGGGGGGGTAGACGAAGAAAGTGAAAAGAACCTTACAACAGCAACTTCCAAGCAGAATGAACGAAAGGAACGGAAGAACCATCGTTCACAAGACGATCTAAGTGCTGGGTAATGGAAAAACCTTCCAAAAAATCCAGATGGGACAAAGACTGAGGAGTGCACAAAATCTTAGCCTTAGAAAACTGAAATCGATGATTGGAATTCCAACAATGTGAGGCAAGCACGAACTTTCCAAATCTTCTATTGCCTCACATTGTTGGAATTCCAATCATCGATTTCAGTTTTCTAAGGCTAAGATTTTGTGCACTCCTCAGTCTTTGTCCCATCTGGATTTTTTGGAAGGTTTTTCCATTACCCAGCACTTAGATCGTCTTGTGAACGATGGTTCTTCCGTTCCTTTCGTTCATTCTGCTTGGAAGTTGCTGTTGTAAGGTTCTTTTCACTTTCTTCGTCTACCCCCCCCTTTTTTCCCCCTGTTTCTTTAATGTGTATGTACGTGTGTTACTGTCTTTCTTTTTCGTTTTTATTAAAAAAAAAAAAAAAAATTAATATATATATATATATATATTTATTGTGCTGTCCTGTTCGTGGTTTTTATAAAAAAAAAAAAAAAAAAAAAAACGTGTGCTATTTGTTTTTTGTTTGTTTGTTCTGTTTTCTCTTTTTTGTGTGTGTGTTTGTACTTGTGTGTTCCCTTTTTTATTATTTTTCTTTATTCCTTTTTTATTTCTGTATTTTTTGTGCTTCTTTCCTTTCCTTTCTATCCCCCTTTTTAATTTTTTTTCTCCCCTCTCCGTGGTTTTGTTCGACTTTTCTTTGCCCCTTGTGGCAACATCTTGCTTGTTTTTTTCTCTTTTCAGTTCCCTGTGTTCTTTACGTCGAAGGGCTTGGACTGAAGAAGTTCAAAACAATTTTTGAACGAAACGCGTATCCTTTTTCCTTTTACTTCTTATGTGTGTTTTTTACAAAGTTTTTTAATTACTTTATCGTTTAACACCAGTATTTTGAGTGTTTTTTCAGTTGTTTTGTTTATTTGGACTATTAACACTCACTTTTGTTCTCTCTTTTCTTCCTTCCTTCTTCGTGTGCTTTTTCTTGCTTATTTCTTTTCTGTTTTTGTGTTTTATGTATGGATTCATCTTTGTTTAACCGTTTTTTCCCGTTTACGATTGAAACGTTCTCGTTTCTTGAATCATTTAGGTTTTCTTGTTCGATGCAAACGCAGTAATGTCATTCCTAAGTTCATTGACATTAAGTGCAATATTCACGGTTCTTCTCGTGTTGATAAGGCTCTGAATAGGTCTAAACGGGCGGTTTTTACGGGCTTTTATTCAGGATGTTCGTTATAAAGTTTCGATTCTTGAATCTGATCTTTATGATCTCCATTTGCTTTTGAGTAAGTCTTACCCTGCGTTTGCTAACTGGGAAAAAACGGAATTTCGCTTATGTCGAACAACGTTCTATTTCTCACAGAGCTACTTTGGATAAGAAATTCCAAGCTCTTCTTCCGGTTAGGTCTTCCCTCGGTTCTGTTAGGCCTCTTGTTCAGGACACTGTTGTTAATTTGTCTTCACATGTTTTAACTGATTCTCAGAGAGATGCTCTTAGTTTAGGTTTGAATTTTTCTCGTGTTAGTAACGTTTCGGTTTCCAAACTTATTGCTCCTATGGAAAACTCCTTTTAAAAATAGTAAACTCTCTTCTAACCAACTTGATACTTTGCGACATCTTATTGCTAATACTATCTCTTCAAATAATATGCATGCCAAATCTAACCTCTCTCGTTCTCAAAAAACTGCTCTCAAAGAACTTAATTCTAACCCTAATTTACTCATTACTAAAGCTGATAAAGGCGGCCAGACTGTTTTACTTGATAAATCTTCTTATGTTGATTGTATTAATAACATGCTAACCACTGGTCCATACACTAAATTAAATTCTGATCCTACTAACAGTCACCTTTCTGAAATTAAACACACTGTGAAGTCCTCTGTAATCTTAAATGCTCAAACTAAACGTTATGTTATTCCTTCTATTGCTAACTGTGCTCGTTTCTATGCCCTTCCTAAAATTCATAAACCTTCTCTTGCCTTTCGCCCCATTGTTTCTAACATTGGTACTGCTTCTTATAACCTTGCACGTTTCCTCTCGCATACTCTTTCACCTTTGACTGCTAGTAATACCCACACTGTTAAAAACTCTTATGATTTCGTTAACAAAGTTAAACTTCTTTCTCCTACTAATTGTAAAATGCTTTCTCTTGATGTTAAATCTTTATTCACTAATGTTCCTATCCAAGGTGCGATTGACTGTTTGGAAAAGCGTTTACGCGAGTTTCATTATTCTTCTATTGAGATTAAAGAGTTTATAGCTTTAGTAAGCGTTTGTATTAAACAAACTGCTTTCATTTTTAATGGCTCTTTCTATAAACAAACCGAGGGTCTTGCTATGGGTAATTCTCTCTCACCTCTCTTATGTGATATTTATATGCATTATTTTGAAGAGAAACTCTTCAAGGTCTTTAATTTTCCGTGCTGGGTCAGATATGTTGACGATACTTTCGTTCTAGTGGATTCCAATTGTGATATTTCTAATTTACTTTTGATCGTTAATTCTGTTGATCCGTGTATCCAATTTACTCTAGAAGAGGAGTGCAACAATTCTTTACCTTTTTTGGATGTTCTTGTTTCTAGGAATCCTGACGGTTTCTCTACTTCTGTTTTCCGCAAGCCCTTTTCTATATCTTTACCTCCTCATGCCCTATCTAATCATCCTTACCAGCAAAAACTTTCTGCTTTTTACACTTATGTGTTTCGTGCTATCAAAATTTGCTCTGATTCTTCTTCTCTTAATAACGAAATTAGTTACTTAAAATCCTTAGCTGTTTCTCGTGGTTTTAGCCCCTCTATTATTGATAAAGCTGTTTCTAAATTTAATAAGCCTAATACTTCTACTAATACTATTAATTTTCACAACGAATTAATTGTACTACCTTTCTTTTCACCTTTATGCTACAAAATTTCTAAACTTCTCAAAAATTTCGGTTTCAAAGTCATTTTTAAACCTGTTAATAAACTTAAATTTTCTTCCCTTAAAGATCCTATTCCTACTGAGAACCGTTGGGGTGTTTATTATATTCCTTGTGAATCTTGTGATTTGGGCTATATTGGTCAGACCAGAAGAGCTCTCAAATTTAGGCTCAAAGAGCATGAGAGATATGTCTCTAAGCACGAACTTTCCAAATCTTCTATTGCCTCACATTGTTGGAATTCCAATCATCGATTTCAGTTTTCTAAGGCTAAGATTTTGTGCACTCCTCAGTCTTTGTCCCATCTGGATTTTTTGGAAGGTTTTTCCATTACCCAGCACTTAGATCGTCTTGTGAACGATGGTTCTTCCGTTCCTTTCGTTCATTCTGCTTGGAAGTTGCTGTTGTAAGGTTCTTTTCACTTTCTTCGTCTACCCCCCCCCTTTTTTCCCCCTGTTTCTTTAATGTGTATGTACGTGTGTTACTGTCTTTCTTTTTCGTTTTTATTAAAAAAAAAAAAAAAAATTATATATATATATATATGTATATATGTGTTTATTTATATATATATTTATTGTGCTGTCCTGTTCGTGGTTTAAAAAAAAAAAAAAAAAAAAAAAAATAACGTGTGCTATTTGTTTTTTGTTTGTTTGTTCTGTTCTCTCTTTTTTGTGTGTGTGTTTGTACTTGTGTGTTCCCTTTTTTATTATTTTTCTTTATTCCTTTTTATTTCTGTATTTTTTGTGCTTCTTTCCTTTCCTTTCTATCCCCCTTTTTAATTTTTTTCTCCCCTCTCCGTGGTTTTGTTCGACTTTTCTTTGCCCCTTGTGGCAACATCTTGCTTGTTTTTTTTCTCTTTTCAGTTCCCTGTGTTCTTTACGTCGAAGGACTTGGACTGAAGAAGTTCAAAACAATTTTTGAACGAAACGCGTATCCTTTTTCCTTTTACTTCTTATGTGTGTTTTTTACAAAGTTTTTTAATTACTTTACTTGCTATAGAATTAAAAATCAGTAAATATTAACGTGCTTATCCTGATTAAATACTTAAAATCTTCACAAAATATTTTTTGTTTGTTTTGCTTACATGCAGAAAAATAGTGAGACAAATACTCACATTTAAATAATATTAAACACTATTCACACTATATTTCATTGCAAATTTAGAATGGAACATGCAGTAACAGAAAAAAATAAAATATTTTTTGAATACAAGAAAAAAATAAACACCCCTTTGTCCTTTTCAATAAAATATTTCATTCGTGGATGGGATCCTCTGGTTAATTTTCTCTGAGTGGAAATTTTTCTCCGTCCTCAAAACAATTAAACTTAAAGAAAACATTTCTTTAAGCCCATTCAAACAAAACATCTTGCCAATATTTACGACACTTGATATTCTGAGTAAACACCGTGTCGTTAATGCTAGTGCCTGTGTTTACTTGGGCATTATTCTGCGACGAAAAACTCCGTGCTTAAAAAAAGTTTAATTACTTTGTGCAAGAGCGAAAATAAAATGCTCTTCAATCCTTTTTTTTTTGTGTTTCATTTCCTGTTTACGACAGCCTTTTCCTGGAATGGATACAAATTCCTTTTAACTTTTCTGTTGGAAACTTTTATTGGCAGGAAAGAAATCGAATCTTTTATAGGTGCACACTTTGTTTTGGAATAGTCCAATTATTTTTTAAACTCATACTGAAGAAGTCTTCCTGCAGATTTACTGAAATAAAGTGACTCCGTAAGATGCAAAACGTCCCGAAAATTACTATTTTTAAATAATGAATATGCCACACCACAGACAGAGCTACCTAAAATATTCTTATCAGTAATTTTGAAAATACAGCAAGAAATAAGTTACCCATTTCAGAGGCCATTAAAATGCATTACATTGGTCTAAATGAGATAAAATTTGAACTACAGATTAGTCTAGTGATGCGCTTGATGCTTATTAAATTAAAAAAAAGATCATACCAAACTTCATCAATAGGTTGCCGGCCTCACCATGGCAGAGTTGTTATGTCACTGAAAATGCTAGACGGCGGAAGTGTGAAGGTCTCGGGTTCGGGTCCCATCGCGCGCCCGCCGATCTAACGGTCTCGTGTTTTGATAGGTTTTCTCTAGATATCAGGTCAATACGCGTTAGAAAGTCCTCCTGTCAAAGAACTCCCCCCCCATTCTTGTGAGATCGCCCAAGCGTAGTATTGCCATAATCATACACAATCAATCATCAATAGGTTTCAGTGTAAACCAGATGGTATTATTTCTATATATTGACAATCGTAAACATCATTTGTGTTACAGCGTATGCCTATTAAAATCATTCTTTCGATAAAACGAAGGTGTATACTACACGGGTATAAGTTAATTTTTGCACAATATGTCTACTTTGTAAGAAAAAGTGCTACTGTTAAAATTGCTGAAACAGAACCAGAAAAAAATCCTTTGCAACTGTTAAAAGAAATCCGTCGTATGAAGAAAATACGAATTTGTTCAATCGTTCGATTTTTCATACGCATGATGCTACAGAAATTTCAATCAACTAATGATACACTCAAAAAGAGGTGGCTAGTGTTGTCGCTGAAACCTTTGTCAGTTGCTACATGGCAATGTGAGTGCACCAGTTGATTCCAGAACTCACTGTAAAATATTCAAGATTCACTAGTTTTTCTTTCAAAACTAATGATCATTTGAAGTGTGAAAATACGTGTGGCGGCATCTCAGTCAGTTAAACTCGGTTCATCTAGATTGAAAGTGAAACAGTACAGGTTTTGCCAGTACTTAGGAGGGTGACAACCTCTCTCGAGTGGACTGACGGCTGTGGTGCAGTGCACGTGAAAGGCAGTTGGTGCATGTAATATCTGCCATTTACCCAACACTGCAAATTCCCAGCACACATTGGGAACACATTTCGAACACATTTATTGGAAAAAAGTGTTCCAGTGTAGTTCTTTACCTAAAAGTGTTCTGAAATGCGTTCCCAATGTGATTCTTTATAAAGGAAGTGTTCCGAATGTGTTCTGAAAATGTTCTGAAAGTGTTATGCTTAGGATATTTGTTAATCTAAACTTAGGAACACATTTGAGAACAGATTGGGAACACCTTAAGAATAGATTGGGAACACATATTAGGAGCACATTTGAGTACAGATTGGGAACACTGGTGAAATCATTGCTTTCTTTGTTACAACGTTGTTGTTATGAGCGAGTAGCCTGAACGGTATAGCAATGGCCTCGAGATCGGGAGGTCCGGGGTTCGAATACCGCTGCCGGTAAATGAGAAAAAATAAAATCCAAATCCACAAATTAATTCTAAAATTCAATAACAAATGACAGCATTAAATTATAGGAATTAACTAAAATTCAATAATTCATTAAAATCAGTTCCAAACTCTAAAAAATTCTAAGTCCAATTCGAAATATAGCAGACTCCAAATCCAGAAAAATATAACTCAACCATCCAGGATGGAAACAACTTAACTCCACCCTTACGCCAATTGCGGCCGCGCCCCTTGATGACGTCACTTCCGCCGCACCTGCTCTTACTTTTTAGAAAGTGTTCTCAAATCTAATCCTAAAAGCATTCCTTAAAGTGTGCTAAAAAGGATGACAAAATAAGTGTCCTAAAAAGTATTCTGAAATGGGTTCCAAACAGTGTTCTCAAATGTGTTCCAAAAAGTATTCTCAAAAAGGGGACAAAATAAGTGTTCCAAAAAGTGCTCTGAAATGGGTTCCAAAAAGTGTTCTAAAAAGTGTTCTCAAAAAGGGGACAAATAAGTGTTCCGAAGTGTGTTCCAAAAAGTGTTCTGAAATGAGTTCCAAAAAGTGCTCTGAAATGTGCTTTTAAAAGTGTTCTCAAAAAGGGGACAAAATAAGTGTTCCAAAAAGTGTTCTAAAATGTGTTCAAAGATTTGCAGTGAATGTTTTCCATGTTCAAATGATAGCTCTGGGTTTGTGAATTGAGCTGCTAGATCTTCAACTGTAATTGGTTCAAATCTAAAGACGACTTCCTGGGGGCAACGATGGTTTGCCTACTAGGAGTTTCCATACTAAAACGACTAACGTCTCCTGACCTAGTGGTCAAGCGTAATAGTCGGCAGTTGACCCGTCATTTGAGAGAAAAAAAAATTGTTCGTTAGTAATAAGCTATCTGAAACAGATAAGATTTTGAGGAAATATTACTGTGTTACTTTTATGCATCTCAGCAAGGACACGGTAAATAATATACACTCAAATATACGCTGCACTTAATTTTCATCTTACTAAATTATTTCTTACTGAGTTAATAGAAGTGTTTCTTCATTTGGTACGTACAAACTAAAACCTGAAGATTTTAAGCGTACGACAGATTTATCTGGGTAATTGCTTAGTTGCATATTTATTCATTATCCCTTCTTACACAAATTTTCTATTTGATTACTGCTGTTTAATTTTCTGTTTGTTTGTGAATTTACTCTGGGATTTTTTTCCATTCCTTTATTCATTATCAACGATAATATATATACATTACTGAAATTAATATCAAGTATGTATCTGTAAGGTATTAGTGTGCAAAAAACAGATAGCGATAAAGCTTTCCTAATTATTTGCAGATCTCCGTTTAAATCTGTTAGTCGCGACGGGCTTTTCACGAGCCCAAAATATCAGTGAATGCGGCATTTATTTTGGTATGCTTTATGAAGAATGCGATGACATCAATTCAAAAATATTTCAGCTAATTAAGGGACCCGGTAATGAAGTTTAAACACACACGAATTCTTTCCCTATTAAATGTATCTGACTTCGAGCCAGGGAAATATCACATATGTTTAATTAGAAACAGAATATAAATATCGCTTGAGGCAATAATTATAATTAAAAGTACCCCCCTGTTCTTTTGGTTTACGACTGCAGTTGTTAATCTTTAGTTTGCTGGTGTCTCTGCGATCTTTCGTTTTCTCTCTCCACTGGTTAATTTCATTAATTCAAAGTAACGACAAAGCATTTATTCTAAATAAAACCAAAGCCGGTACACAGAATAAGCTCACTTTTACTCCATCTTGATGCTCAAGGATACGATGAGGAGTTACGAAGATTTTGCCACAGATATTGGAATTTTGATTAAGTGCCGGTTTGAGCACCCATGCAACTCCTTCCAAAGTTCCGCATAAGAAGATTATTGATTACGGTGGGATATTATTTTTTCGCTGGCAACTGCATTAGAATATTAAGCTGTGTGAAAGTTTTTGTAGAATTATCTACTAAATCTCTCACTCAATTGACGGTATCAAAAAATATAACTATCGTAAGAAGCGTTGTATTGGTATTTTAAAGACGGTTTTTATTTTGTTATTATGCATTTCT